>MSJI02000371.1:0-19011 GCA_001931905.2 Cladosporium sp. IMV 00045 | reverse complement strand
TCGAAGTCAGTGGAGGCGGAGCCCTCGTCGTCACCCTTGCCGATGCGGTAGATCTTGTGGTTGACGGAGGTACGGTGGTGGTAACCGTCCTGACCGGCACGGGCAACGGTCCACTGGACGTGGTTAGGGTGCCAGGCACCGATACAGGCGACCTTGCGGAGACCCTTGTGAGTCTTGCGAGGAAGCTTCTTGGTGCCCCAACGGGAGGTGACACCAGAGAAACCGTGACCCTTGGTGATGGCGATGCAGTCGATCATCTCGTTCTGCTCGAAGATGGAGGAGATCTCGATGGGCTTCTCGAAGAGACCCTGGCCGAACTCGACCTTGTCGGCGACGGAGCCACCGTTGATCTGGACCTCCATAAGGTGGGCCTTCTTCTGGCGGATGGGGGTCTTGCCCATCTGGGTGTGGGCGAGGACGCGGACGACGGTGCAGTACTTCTTCATGCGCTCGATCTCGCGGGTGATGTTCTTGCCGCCCTCCTCGGAGTGCTTCTTGGCGTACTTGGTGAAGGCCTTCTTCTTGCTCTTGTACCAGTTCTTGTAGAAGCGGCGCTTGACCTCGTCGGACAAGTGCTCAGCCCACACAGTGGTCAACGAGCGCAGGCCACGGGGAGTCTCGATGTAGCCGACCAAGCCAACTGCGATCATCTGTGAAAATGTACGGATCAGCGCATGCCATGTATGGTATTGGCGCCAAGTCTCGTACCGGAGGAGTTTCGATGACCGTTGCGGCCTCGACGATCTCCTTCTTGTGCAGCTTCGCGCCGGGGCGGTCAAGGTCGCGGACGATGGTGGTCATGCCGGCCTTGTAGCCCATCATGGCGGTAAGGTGAACGGGCTTCTTGGAGTCATCCTTGGGGAAGCTGTATGAGCGAGTGGTCAGCGCCTGTGTCTTGCTTGCATTGTATCCTCATCGCCATCGCCTGTATCCTCCACTCGCCGCCTCCATCCTCACATCGCCATCGCCGCCCATCGGGAATTCTCGAGGGTTGTGCTGTGATCGTACCTCTTCACCTTTCCGCGGTGACGGGTGCAACGCTTCCTGGGAAGGAAAGCGAGCGAACCGTGGCGGGGCGCCTCGAACTTCCTGTGCGACATCTCTGCTGCGGGTTAGTAGAGAATTGAAGGATGTCGTGAAGTCGTGAGAGTCGTGGGCTCTCTTCAGTGTTCGAGAAAGACCTTGCGAAGTTTGCCGCTCCACGCTAGAGTTGTGTGCGAGATCCACTCCCCTTTGCGGCCTAGCGCCTTGGCTCTAGCGACAAATCTTGGCACCGGCCTCTCAGCGCTTCAAAACTTCACCCGGCGTCGCGAACGTCTGGCTTTTGGTTTCTTTTACTATTACAACCACAGATCTGTGTCCGGCGGTCCTGGCGCGTTTTCGGACGCTGTCGGTCGACTGCCGGACAGTTCGACGAGTATGGAGCTCTGCTTCTCGAAGTGAGGACGTTCTGGTCGACAGGTCTCAGACCAAATGCGGCGGCATGCTTTGAGCTCTTCGTGAGCTCGGCATGCTCGTCCGGGCGCTATATTCCTAATCGTTCCTGAGCCCGTCGGGCGTTGAGGGCTGGGAAAAACCATAGCTGCCTACATCGTAAATTTTTTCGGGGCCATTTGCTGGAGACATTGAGCCAGCAGGACTTGTTGTGGAGAGTAGTAGTGAATTCTGGGACTGTTCCTCATGAATCGGAAGTGCTCCGCAAGTCACATCAGACTCGAGAGATCCAATTCTACACGAGACTCTTGCGCCTTTGGATAGTGGGAAACGAGAAGACGATGCAAGAGAGCAAACTTTCATTGAATCATGTCATGTGGGCTTTTGCGCTCCAATCAAATCCCATCATATATCTAGGGTATCGTCTCATCATGAAGGGTTTCATCCCCTCTCCAAGATCTAGAGGCGCCAAATTGCGGCGACCACGTATATTCTATCATCAAGCCACCCCGTCCCGTCACATCACTCCCACATGTCCTTCCATTCCCGCGAAATCTTCTCTAAATCCCTTTCCAAGCGCCGCTCGTCCTCTTCGGTGCTGCCGCCTCCCCTCTCTTCCAACCGCCTCGCTCTCTTGAGCACCTCCCGGTACCGCTCCTGCAGCCTCAGCTCCGCATCGCGTCGCTCCTTGGCCTTGCGCGCCAGGTACTTGCTGTCGTTCTCCTTGACCGCCGTGCGGAAGACCTTGCGCATGCGGCGCGAGTACAGCTGACAAGACGTGCCGATGCCCTCGCCGTAGATGGGCTGCACTGTGCGGTTGAAGCGCAGCGCCACGTCCGAGCCCTTCTTGACTTCTGGCTCGACAATCTCCTCGTAGCAATCCTCGCAGACGGTGAAGTCGGGTATTGAGGGGTTGAAGTGCCACAGGCCGCCAAGCAGCATGTTGTCACGCTCGCATTCGCGAATGCGCAGTTTGCGTTCCACCAAATTAATGAGGGACATGGAATCCGGCAGCTTGCGTGACGCGACGGCTCGATCGTGCATGTCGAGGATCTTATCCAAGTACAGCGAGAAGCGGTTGCCTTCCGTACGCAGAGCACATCGGCGCTTCTCGTATGATGCGCGATTCGGAAGGCGCACAAATAGACCATTGAGAGTTGGCAGGAGACGCTCGATCTTGCGGACGTCGTTGTAGCAGATCTGGAAATCACGAACAAACAAACCATCGGGGTCACGAAGCCCATACCAAGAGCGAAGAGCCTCCACGCTGCCCGGGCATGGATCGCTAGTTTGCTCGATGTCTGCCAGGTCACGCATCAGAACAAGGTCAGGTTTTCGCTGCTGAAGGGTCAGAATCCAAGAAAGACGAATCCACGGCGTAGAGAACGCGCATTGGACTTTGGTATTCAGCGAGCGGGGAACGGCTCTCCTAAAGCAATTCCTGTAGATTGTTCGCTCAAAGACATCTTCGATGCAGTATGGGCAGAAGTCGAGATTTGGGCATCCGACAAGAGTGTACCAGTCGTCATATCCAGCGATAGGATCAGGACGAGGGCAACCGGGCATCCCCTTGGCAAGCATGTCCTCGGCTTCCTGCTTGGTGGGAGGAACGCCAGTCAGCGAAATCTTCCGTGGCGTCTCCGGTCGAGTAGGTTTTGTGAATGAAGACGGGGAGCGGGCTTCCACCGGCGATGTGTTAGCGAAAGAGTGCCGCATGGGCAGGCCAGGCCTGGGGCCACCGGAATTAGGGAAGTTGAAGTTGCTGGTGGCAGGAGATCCTGCTCGCGAAGTAGTCATAGCTTCCTGTTGAATAGGAATATCCAAAGTCTGCGGCCTTGGTGGGAAGCCTTGGTAGCCACGGTCCGACGACAAAGAGGGACTTTGACTTCCAGATTCATCATACATGGGGTACGGCACTCCACCGCTCACGGAACGCGAGGCCATCGCATTGTATCTTGGCACTTCGGGTGCAGAATCCATGCGCATTGATGCCGAAAGTCGAGAAGGTGCCCTCCCTGTAGAGGTCCTCGGCCGACCAGAAGTCGCAGCAATCAGTGAGCTCCAGTCGAGCTCGCTTGAAGGCATTGGCGGGACATGTGGCATTCTGACAGCGCCGGAACTGGGGCCATTCGCAGATGTTGGCGTTGCGGGGCGCGATCCCGACAGAGATGGTGTACCTGATGAGACCACGCTACCGCTTTCTCTCGCAATCTCAGAGTCCCTTGGAGACGGCTGTGAAGATGCGGAAGCAGAGTTTCTCGAGTTCACAGACGCCGGTGAAGCGTTGCGAGAGTCTCGGGCGGCTGGTGGAAATGAGTCGTATGGAGACAGGGTGGCGCTGCGCGGGTATCCGTTTGAAGATGCCATAGGCTGATCAAGGTCACTTAGGGCAGAAGAGACCATCAAAGGAGAGGGTCGGACAGACTTGTCAAACATCCTCGGCTTTGGTAGCGACGTTGCGGTATCGGTTTGTCGTCGAGAATCCAGCTGAGACCTTCTGATAGGGGGTGCATTGGAAGAAGTGGAAGCAAAGTCGACAACAGACGTGTTAGGGCTCTCAGAAGGCCTTCTCTCGCGTCTGCGTGATGACTTAGATCGCCGTCTGCCCAAGCTGGGAGGTGTGTCACTCAATTCGTCTGCAATTGCATCTTCATCCGCTTGGGTTGAAGTAAAGTAGTCTCGTCCTTTCCTTGAACGTGGCGACAAGCGGGCGGAGTCTCTCCTGGGTGACGAAGGCGGGCTAGCAGTTGAAAAACGATTCGCGGCCCGTTTTCTCGAATCAGAGTTTGGTGGCGTAATAGTGTCCGGAGAGAGAAAGGTGCCACTGGAGACAACATCTTCTTTGACTGGCGTACCCCTAGAATAAGCGTATGTCGATGGTGCTCTCTTTTGGAACTCTGGTGCCACATCGCTCACGTCGAGAGCCAATTTGTTCGGCCGCTTCGACCTGCCTCTGGAGGCTTCATCCTCGCTTGTAGGTGGTGTTGGTATGCCCTTGCCAGAAGATGCATCTTTATCAGAGTCGGACAAGAGGATCGATTGACGCTTTTGAGCTTCGATGAATTCCGGTACGTCTTGAATGATGGGTTCCTGATCGATGACGCCCTTCGAAGGTGCCTCGTCCTCTTCACTTGCGCTAAGCGGTTGCTTCGACAGGGCTTCTCTTGCGAGGGATATCGCTTCGCTCTCTGCGATGGGTGCCGGCGGCCATGATCGTCGCTTCTGGATGACCGAACGAGCTGTGCTTTTTGACCTGGCGGAGTTCTGAGAGTATTGTGCTCGGTATGAATAGCGATCGTCGTAGGAGTACCTGTCTGATCGTCGACTGGACATAACGTTAGTGATGTTTGCTACACACGACAGAACGGAAGCATTGAGCATTACGTACGGTACGGTAGGGCTGAGGTATGGATCCTCTCTCCCTCGGCTACGAGCGGAGTCGTAAGTCCGCGGCTCTGGGCGGGAACGAGAGCGTGCTCGGGATCGTGAGTCGTAGAAATCGTGGTAATCGTTATAGGAAGCCATGGCCGTGCGGCATGTTCTCCCGTGCTCACTGGCACATCAAGGGAGGCCCGAAAGAAAGAAGAGATCCAGACCGGGTGAGGCTCCAAGCGGTGATAGGGCTCCTAGAGAACAATGAGGGTATCGTAAGGTGAAGTAGTAGTGAGTAAGGTAGGCAGTAGGTAGAGGCAGGCCAAGTATAAGGCGGCGGGCGGGACGTTTAGAACGGCGGGCAGTTTGGCTTTCAGATGAGGGGCAGCAGCTTTTGGGAATTGACGCTGGCTGGCTCGCGCGATCAAGTGGGTTGGACTGGCAGGCTCCGTGGGCTCTAACCTTTGCGACGCACGTACCGGCGGTCCTTGGTTAATCAAACAGCACAAGAGAGTGGAGCTGGGCGTGTGGGAAGACGACCACTACTTGACGCTCATCCGACTGCCTTACGATACAAGAACTGATCAGACAAGACGCACGAGGGAGCAGTCCGGCTAGGCGGGCGGGTGAGGCGCGCTGGGCGCAGCGATCAGTTGACTGCTGCATAATAATCGCCCATCACCACCTGTGCCCGGCCGCTGTCCTGCATAAACAGCGAGGAACACAGCCAACGGGCCTTCGCCTCCACCCTCGATTAGCACAGCTCAGTGCTCACACAGCGCCAGAAAACGCTGAGGGCCACCCGAACGGGCGCAGTTCCATCATCATCCTCATCATCGCACTGCCTTCCTCTGCCGTCAGAGAGGGAGAGTATCAGTACATACAGTACAATACGCTTCACCGCCAGTTTCACCTCTGCTCTAGATGTAAAACGCCGTTCTCAAAGCTCGCTGGCCCTGTCGAGCCTGTCGAGCCTGTCCGCCAGGAACACCACTAACCTTCGAAGCGCCCCCTCCACCACTCGGGCGATCCTCTGTACGAGTGCTGTGCATCTTCACATGGCCCTACACCTCTCGCAAGGCCGGCTATTACGCCACCCTGCCAGAGTAGCTCGATTAGCTGCATCTCACGCATAAGCGGCCGGGCGCCTCTCGACGCACGCGACCGCGCCCACTTCCATCTCAACCGTGTAGCGTCGGGCATTTGTCGCAACATATGTAGGTACTTCTCACAACGCTGCTGCTGCTGCATCGTCGTCACCAACCCCAGCAGAAAATGCGAAGCTCGAAACAGCTGTCTGCGCAGACAGCTGCCCCATGAAACTTTCCGGACCGAAACACTGAGCGTCGCTGCATGCTGGGTCTAGACAGAAGAAACCAGAGACAATCGAGCGATCGAGAACTCGCCCGCAGAGTGCCCGCGAGAAGAGAAAAATACTAGTTTACTTGTACGCGCGCCGGCGGACCCGCTGGCTTGCAGATAGGCAAGTACAACGACGTCGGTACCTTATAGCAGCGCCAAGAACGGACACATCTATTGCGACTTCAACGACGATTCCATGATGGCTTGCATCGCGTCTGCGGTGCTCAAGTTGCTCGCTGCGGGCTCGCCGCCGAGTCTCTGGGATTGCTGACAACAAGTCCCGGCACTCGTGGGCAGCACTGCTTGGTGTGGCACCACAGCCCCGACGGGTGACTGTCGGGTAAGAGTGACACGGCGGCGGCCACACTTATGTGTTATACTGCTGCGCGCGATCCCCTGAACCCAACGTCGCACTGCCTCCTACTCTGACCGGATGTAGCGACCGTGGAGTGGCAAACAATTGTTCAATACACACGAAGAGGCAACCGGACGCAGAGGGCTTACTTCGACCCAGGCGTCCAACGACTTTTCCTGTCTTGTTGGCATGTCCACCGTGTCATCCGTGTGTACACGTCCAGCATGCAGCAAGATTCTCGAAGTTCTGAAGTACCGTTCGAATAGGCAACATCATCAGCGACAGCAGTGTTGAAGTAGGCAACACCATCTGTATCATCTTGCTCCTACTCCCCAGTGCTCAACATTCGAATACTCATCGACTGCTATGACTCTCAACCTCGTCTTACTTAGACCAGTCATTTCAAAACCTATTCCAGTGCTCACCATATTCCTGAATGCCTGCGTTCACGCACATGCCGTCACGCAGGCAGCAGTAACGCGGTACTCGATACCGTACGACCGCGAAGAGTCAATCGCGCCCGCAGTTGCACAACATCAATGCTTGTCTGGCAACACCCTCCTCGAAAGCGGAATGTGAGTCAATAGAAAGGGAAGCTACATGCCACGTCAGAACTCACAACACATCCCAACTCCAACCATCCCTCGAATCCAGCCATGTCAGTTACAATGAGTCCTCCCGATCGAGTACACCTCTACATTCTGAAGTGGAAGTAGCACTGGCACGTACCGAATCTGTCACACTCCAGCTACATGCACGTTCCCAAGAAGGCATCCCGCACTTGAAAGATCGCCAGTACTCGACATCGTCTCTCGCAACCTCTACGCTTGGGATGCTTTGCAGCGCCGTCTCTCACATGCTTTTCCACGAATGTATATTGGGTGAAAAGCTCTAGTCGGTTGACGTCTCAACGGAACGGTTTTGATGATCTTCGTCGCTCAGACCTCCGAGTCTGGCCTTTTTGGGTTGTCGAGAACAATCTATTTGGCAATTGATACGTTGAGGTAGTAGGAGGGTGGGCGATGGGCGGATGGCTGTGTAGACGTCTTTGACGTTGGGGCATAGCTTGTGCGCGTAGAGACTTGTAGCAGATACCCAGGCCAGCATTCCTCCCAGAGGCAGTCTTTGCGTGGACGTCTTGTCCTACAGGGCACGGCAGTGTAGTCAAGCTTCGACTTTCGGAAGGACGATTCATGCTGACTACCTCACCTTCTGTCACAACACATCGCTGAGCCCAGAAAGGATCGATCGTGTGGAATCCACTGCTGGCACCCAGATACAAGCACCCATCCCGACCCATTGTGGCAATCGAGACAGAACTTTAAGAAACTCATCACTCCAATAGGAAGAAATGCGTGAAGCGCACGTTCGTAAGCGGTTCGCACGTAGAGCTTCGCTTTTGACGTACGTCCACGATTTCGGCGGCGAAAGCGTGCGTTTACACAAGACTCATACTGGGGACATGTATGCCAATGACGACAACGAGTCTAGTCATTAATCGAAGCGACGTTTAATTGTTGCTGCCGTCTTCAGACACTATGTATCAGAGTCGAAGATGCCTTCTTGCAGAACAGAGGTTGGCAAGCCTGCTGACTTCCTGCTTCTAGATTTTCGGGCCTTCACAGCCGTATGCCTTACTTCGTTTCTCCTTCGGGACTATCGAAAGATCATAGGTGATGTTTTTAGGACCACCAAGAAGTTCTTATGAAGGTCGATTGCAGGTTCGAGAACTTGGAACTGGTCTGGACAAATGGCTGCATTCTCATTGTGCAATCTTTGATCGATTCACGAAAATATCTTATAGCGGCGATCAGTAGTCTGCAATAATATTGTCATCTATCGGAGCGTCTGCAAAGCGATGCGATATGAGCGTTGATCGCCTGTCTCAAGCTCGCAACATGAAATCTTCGGACGGATGGCTATATTATTTTCCATGCCTTATTCTCTGCATGTCACGGGAACGATCCCCAACTTGCGCACTCAACTCATCATAGCAGATCTACCATAGGGAGATATGTCCGTCACAGCTATTTGGTCTCGACCTGTCATGCATTTTTATTGCCGGTGGCAATGTCTCATCTCGAACAAAACGCCATGTTCCAGAAGCAGAGAGTGTCATCTCATTAGAAGCATATCCAAGACGTCAGCATGAAAGCAAGAATGGTAGACCGAGATTGGCTTCAAACCTGCTTTTGACGCCACATTTTTAGCTATGCGCCACGATGACCGAACAATTACCGCGATATGCGGCATGATGTTGTCTGCAACAATTTTTTCCATGAGCTCCGACGCGTCTTTATGAACCGAATAGGTGTCATTAATGCTTATACAGCATCTTGATGCCACTATAACGAGGTTGTTCACTGCCGCAAACGGCTTATAGCGGCCTTGCCGACCGGGGGAGCGATCATGTTTGTTGGGAGAATTGCGGCGTCGGCGGAGGGTGGCGGAATTGGCCTCGGAGAAAGACGGGATCTGGTCAGCAAAAAACCTCATTGGCTCGGCGGTGAAAGGAGATCGACCGTGCGCAATAATCTGCTGGGGGCATGGCAACTCTCTGGTTTTTGTAGGACTCGACTTTCTTCGATCTCCCTCACATTATTTCCCATCCACACCTCTCATCGACTTCTTCACGATACCTCTATCCACCTTTCAACCCCCCAACAACCTCACACATCCATCACAATGGGCAAGGACAGCTTCGCTCCCGGTACGTTGTCTCTGCTACGCCTGGCTTGTTTTGGACGCACGAGTACAACGTGGGAAGGCGCGCGGTGACATGCATTGAGCGGTGATGATCGAAGAGATGGACTTGCGGATCTCTGGTATCACGAGCGCATAATCATCATCAGCATTCCCGCCGCGCGCATCCACCGCGAGCTCGTGTCGCCACGGCGCGCATGGACTTTGAATCAATCACTGACTTTCCATCTCAGGTGACGCTAAGAAGGGTGCCAACCTCTTCAAGACCCGCTGCGCTCAGTGCCACACCCTGAAGGCCGGCGAGGGCAACAAGATCGGCCCCGAGCTCCACGGTCTCTTCGGCCGCCAGTCTGGTCAGGTCGCTGGCTTCTCCTACACCGACGCCAACAAGGAGAAGGGTGTTGTCTGGGAGGAGCAGTCTCTTGTAAGTCTTCCTACACTACTCCAGAGCAGTCGAAATCTGTTTCCATCTCATCGATGCATCGTGCTAACAATTTGCCACAGTTCGACTACCTCGAGAACCCCAAGAAGTACATCCCCGGCACCAAGATGGCCTTCGGTGGTCTCAAGAAGGCCAAGGACCGCAACGACCTCATCTCCTTCCTCAAGGAGGAGACCAAGTAAAGCAATCTCGCTTGACCTTGACTTCACCTTAATCTCTCCGACTTCGCCACCCTCACCTCCACAACCCTACAACTCCGACACATTCCTGTAACAATATACCGATACCAACCATAGACCGCTCGGCAGCGAGAAAAGCGCGAGGGAAGACACTCCTGTGATCTGTTTCCTGGGGTAACAACTGGGCATTTTCAGCGGGATCCCTCTTTTCTTCACCTGTACTTGGCTACTTTTTGTGCGGCTCCCGAGCCCTTTCTAAATCAAGACTTCTTTTTTACGTTTTATGTTTTGCATTGGGACATCTGCTTTTTGTTTCGCGAAGGCTAGCGCCCGTGTATGTACAAATCAACCTCTTCGCTCCTCATATTATGCTTCTCTACGCGTGATGACTTTGTAGGTTTCTCGACCTGGACCTGATTTCCATAAATTCCAAGCGTGTCCCAGCTCACTGCCGGTGAGAACGACTTCACTACACGTGAGCCTGTCCTTTCTGCGTGTACACAAACGACATAACATGTGCCAGGCAGACTATCTCATTCGCCTGACCTCATCACTACCACCGATAATGAAGCACAAATGCTTGAACAGTCCATCACTTCGCCCGGATTCACGCCTCGCTTTGGCTCAAAGGTCGCTCCTTCCTGCAAACAAGCTGGTTCAAACCGGTGAACCTCGCTCCTTCCCTCACATGCCACGAGCTGCAGGCCGTTGACTCCCACCTTTAACTTGCCTCCCAACAACAACACCAACCTCTTCACCCACCACCACATCCATCCATGCATCCCTACGTCGATCATCGACGGCTTGTCGCTCCCAATACACCATCACTCCACTACACAGACACAGCCATCTGCCTCTCATGTCGTCCCGCGGCAAACTCGTCACGACCGGGTGAGTATTCGCCAGTCGCCGCAACTGATCAACACCAAGCTAATTGCAATCGCAGCAACATCTCCCTCCCAAGCACGATCCCTTGCAACGAGTGCCGCAAGCCTCTGCCCCAGAGCTCCTATTCGGCAAAGCGCCTTGAAGATCTCAGGAACCACGTCGTCAAGTGCGCGAAGGAGAACGTCAGATTCGATCCTAAGACCATGGGCTTCGTTCGCTGCTCTCAGTGCGTTGGTGTGGCCCCCGTCGAACTCAAGTGCAACGGTTGCTCCATCACTTTTCGTGCGTCACTCCAGCGATCTTATCTCTTGAATTTCTCTGACGTTTGTTGCAGCGCGTACCACCAAGTACTTCGCCAGGTCACAGATGAAGCAGAAGGAGGAGGCTCTCTGTAAGTCTTTCCCCTAGCATTGGACGATTGTCAGCGACTAATACATTCATTTCAGGCTTCAAGTGCTCCCAGGAGCGCCAGAACGACGGGCTCAGCGACAGCAGCGGCGGTTATGGCAGCGATGGAAGCAACGACAGCTTCGTCACTAACCCTTACCAGTACAATGATGTGAGTTGCGCCGGCCAGATCTTACCAGGTCTTATAGCACCATACTGACTAGTCCTAGGACGACGCCTCTACCGTCTCCGGTGTGTCGAAGCTTACCATGACCGAGGGCTCCTCGAGCGCTGCTCACAGCTCTTCCGGTGGTGTTGCACTCCCGGGTCTGCAGTCTGACCGCAGTGGCGGCAGTACCATCTACCGTGGTCCCTCCACCCCCTCCACCTCCACTGCTGGTTCGCTCCGCAGCGGTCTCAACACGACGCCTTCCTCCCGCCCGTCCGACGCCCTCGGCCCCATGAACAAAAGTCTCTCTTACGTCGCCAGCGTCTCGTCTAACAGCAACTGGAACCCCAGCAAGTACGGCAACCCGGGTGCGCGCTCCGCCACCGGCAGCGTCGCGAGCGGCTATAGAGGCTCTACGTTCGCCAAGGTTACTGCGGGCCCTCGCAAAGTAGACATGGCCGCCGCCCGTCAGCAGGGCAGGCCCGTGGTCACCAAGGCTGGCGTCGCTGAGGAGGATGATGTGCACGTCGAAGACTCCAGTGAGTCTGACGGCGAGCCTGTCACCATGGCCATGCCTGGGTCTTCCGCTCGCGGCAATGCTGCTGGCCGTCGTCCGGTTGACGTGGACAGCGATGACGATGACGCACCCTTCAATGGTTGAAGGGTCCCGATCAGACGCCTCTCAAGACACTCGCTGAGATGGACAGGGCTGGAATGATCACACTTGGCTTAACGACAAGTACGACGAAACTGCTACTTGCAAAGATAGTCGAGCACCTGGGAATCCCCCCTGTTGTAGATGCCGTCGATTAGGCCCTCAGAGCGAGGGCAGAGAACGATGGCTTCAAAAAGTTTTGCTTTCTCTTTCTTTCGATGCAGGTTATGAGACATCAGCGAGGCGCTGGGACTGCGACAATGCATGCAGCAAGCATGATGCCGTCGTTCCTCGAGACGTAATACAGTGGACTTAAAATTCGTTAAAATGGAAACACTACAAACCTTTTGCCATATACTGTATCACGTCTTCCACACCTTGACCAGTGAATCATGAAAGGACACTCTACGGGTTGACGTTTGTTTGGAGAATCTGTCTGTTCACAATTTTTGCTTGTGACACCCCTTTATAGTGCAAATGTTTGATGTTGAAATTTGGCAGCACACATGCTGACAGTCAAAAGGAGTCCATGCCACAGCCTTTGCGTCAAGCGGACTCTTGTGGCGTGGAACAGGTCATAGGGGGGTCTAATAATAAATGATGCCGTTGCAGATGATGTAGAGCTATGCGAGCTATGCAACAAAAATGCACCTCCACCCATCTAGATCTCGACCATCGCACATTGCAAAATCACACATCTCAAGCATCACAAGCATCACCCACCACCAACCTCAACCTTCGCCCTCCCCTCTCCCCACCCCCCATCCCCACCCCCAACCAACCCCAAATTAACCAACCCCTCCTGCTGCTCCTCCCAATGCAACCGTTCCGCCTGCTCAATACACCTCATATTCGCGGCTGCCTTATTAATCGTCTCCTCATACTCCTCCCCCTCATCGGAATCAAACACAATCCCTCCGCCAGCCTGCAAATACGCCACGCCGTCTTTGACAACCATCGTGCGCAGCGCAATGCAAGTGTCCATAGCGCCTTCATCCTCTTGCCCAAACTCCGGCGTGCCCGCCACGGAGTTGACGGAAGGGTAGCCGAAGTAGCCGACGGCGCCGGCGTAGACGCCTCGTTTTTCGCGTTCGAGTTCGGCGATGAGTTCCATTGCGCGGACTTTGGGCGCGCCGCTGACGGTTCCCGCTGGGAAGATGGCGCGGAAGGCGTCGAAGCGGGATTTTCCTGGTCGGAGAAGGCCGGAGACTTCGCTGACGAGGTGCTGGACGTGCGAGAACTTCTGCACCATCATGAGGGCGTCGACGCGCGTGCTGAGGGGCGAGCAGACGCGGTTGACGTCGTTGCGGGCGAGGTCGACGAGCATGACGTGTTCGGCGCGGTCTTTAAGGGAGGAGCGAAGGGTGGATGCCAGGGCGTCGTCTTCGGCCGGCGTGGAGCCGCGTTTGATTGTGCCGGCGATGGGGTGGTTGATGATGCGGGAGGTGAGGGGGTCTTTCTTGACGAGCAGCTCGGGCGAGGCGCCGATGATGTGGAAGGCGGAGCAGGAGATGTAGAAGAGGTAGGGGGAGGGGTTGACGGTGCGCAGGTGCCGGTAGATGTTGAAGGGGTGCAGGGTCGTGGGGCGCGCGATGCGTTGCGAGGGCACCGTTTGGATGATGTCGCCAGTCACGATGTGTTTTTTCAGTTCGGTGACGTGCGACTCGTAGCCGGAGCGGCCGATGTTCGAGGTGTATTCTTGCTCGAGCTTGACGGGGGGTTGGGGCGGGACGGGCAGGTCTTTGGATTTGAGGACTTTGAGCATGTTGGAGATGGTCGAGCGGCCGGCTTCGTAGGCTTCGCGGAGAGCGGATACGGGGGCGTCGGCGGAGGGGACGTGGAGGTAGGTGATGACCATGACTTTTTGGAAGAAGTGGTCGAGGGCGATGATGGTGTCGAAGAGGCCGAACCAGCTCTCGGGCACCTCGAGGACGTCCTTCATGTCCTCTCGCCTGGTCTTGGGTTCGAAGTAGCGAACGCAGTCATAGCCAACGTATCCGATAGCACCACCGGTCATGGCGGGGAGTCTCAGGGAGGGGATCTCGGCGACTCGCGATTGAGACAGCTCGGCCTCAAGACGAGGCAGAGGGTCGGCTTCCAAGCCATGTTTCGGGCCCGAGGCGAGGATCTTGCGCGGGTCTGTGCCAACAAAGCTGTATCTTCCAATCGTGCCGGTGGTGGTGGCGGACTCCAGCAGGAAAGAGTAGTCGGATTTGGAGCTGTTGGAGACTTTAAGGTAGATGGAGGAGGGCGTGAGGAACTCGGAGGGGACGGATGCGCAGAGTGGGATGAGGTTGGGAGGGTTGGGCAGCGAGCGAGAGGAGGCGACGATGTTGGAGACCTCTTCGAAGGAGGGTTGGATGTTTGTCTGGTGGGAGATGGTTAGCTGGGACTGGTATACTCTCAAAGTATGAGTCGCGTGAGTCGCATATATGCTGGACTACTTGCAAGAGGGATTGCTTACTTGGGGAGCCATCTTTTCTAGAGAGTGTTAAGGAACCGGACGCGGAGAGGTGAGGAAGACGAATCCGCTCACCGATTGCAGCATGTGTATACGGCAGTGATAGTTGAAGGTTGTTGTATAGGACTTAGGTCTGTCCCACCATCTGTCTTCAATGCTCTCACCTCAGAATTTCCCCGATGCGTCAGTCATCCGCGTGGTGGAGCCCTGATGAAACGGATAAGACGGTCGGAGCACGCCTCGGACCGGACGGACGCTATTCTCTAGTCGCCCACTCTTGAAGACAGTCGTTATCGAAATGGCCATGAATAATGAGAGTCTCGCCAAGTCAGAGCAGAGTGAAGTCTCTTCGATCTGCCCCCAGCCCCTCCGATTCCTCTACCCTTCTGGGCTGCCTCAGGTCTCGGAAGCTCTTCTGCAGGCAGCGTCATCCCAGAACTTAATCCAACCCGCGCCCACACCTCTCATCCACACCTCTCTCTCCAATAGCTCTGTGGGTGAAGTCACAAGTGAGCGAGCCCGCGAAGTGAGTGAGACTCTGCTACTACTGGCTTCCCTGTTTCTATACAGCTAGTAGCTAGCTAGCCACACACCTCCCACCATGGCCTACTCGCCCGCCGTGTCTCGCTCACCATGTCCTTCTCCCTCGCCCTCGACAACATCCTCCTCGGCTGCTCAGCTGCGCGAGTCTACTAGCTCTGCGTCGCCGGTCTCGCCTTCTCCCACGGCAACTCCCTGGCACTTCCCGTTCGGTCCCTCGAGTCGCTTTACCCAGCGCGAACGCCATCGTCCAGTCCACACGCGCCACAAGTCGAATTACACTCCCCAGGCGCCTTTCTTGAGCACCGAGGATCGCGCTCACCGTCGCGCCCAGAGTTACGCGGGAAAGGTCTTCGTCAGCGGCATCCCGACTCCGACGCCGCCCACGAGCGACTGTGGGAGGAGTCCCTTGGGCCGCTTTCCTTCCTACCCTGGCCCGGGCGAAAGATCGCGCAAGATGTCTTCTGCCACAAATGCGCCCGTCACTCCGGTCAAGCACTCGTCGCATCGCCGACGCAGCTCTCTGGTCCAAGATTCTCCCTACAGCGACTACTTCACGGACGATGCGCGTTCTATGGACTCCCAAACTACGCCCCGATCTGAGACGCAGCGCTTGCTCGTGCGCCTCAACAAGCTACAGTCGCAGCTCATGCGCGGCGACAATGCGCTCGAAATGTTGAACATTGTTGGTAGACGCCTGGCCCAGATCGAGGACGAGGTCGACGCGCTTAACTCCCCTGAGGACTTTTTCGACGAGATGGACGAGATGGAGGAAGACTTGTTCACGGAGGAGGAAAGGGACGTCTTGCTGTCGTCTCGTCCCACCTCCAAACATCAGCTTGACTCTTCTGATCCTCTTGGAATCGCCATGAACGGCGACTCTGAGGATCAAGAGCAGTCATCGGAGGATCTGGCTTGGGAGAATGCTCGTCAGGAACAACTTCTGAAGGAAGCGCAGACGGCGTTGCAATCTCTCACGAATGCCCAGGAGCAGCTTCGTCAGCGACACCGTGAGATCGTTAATCTGAACGAGGAGCACTCGCTCGACATTGAGGAGAAGGAGATGGAGGTGGAACGCTTGCGTAGCGAGAATGAATCGTTGAGATCAGACTTGGGCTTCGACCACTCTGAGCTGCTCTTCTTGGAGTTGCAGCTCAAGAGCCTAGAAGTCGAGTGCGAGGATGTGACATACAATCCCAAATTGGAACGTCTGCAAAGGCAGATGGAGAACTGGCGTGACGACTGGTGTGACGTTGAGACTCGGTTTAAAAAACGGAGATCGCGTTACGGTGTCGTCGCGCAAGACGATACACCCGGCGGTTCTGATTCTTCGGAGCAAGACGACGACCCCAAGAATTGGACAGTTGAAGTCAAGAAGCAAGGCACCAAGCAGGTGAACAGTCTGACGATCAGACGTGTCAGCAAAGAAGCCGATGAAGAGGCGAGACTTGAAGAGACGACACCTCAGAAACCCGCTCCTTCGGACGTGGAGTCCACTCCGCGTCCCAAGGAAACCCAAGTTGACGGCCTTCGCGTGATCAACTATACCTCGCAATCGACACAAACATCACCGCTGCCGTCTCCAACACCGTCTTCCATTCCTCTCGCCAGAGCATTGGGCCTCGAAGATGACGAATTACGTCAGGGGGCGGATGAATGCGCCATCACGACTTCGCCTTCCTCTCATGCGGACGAAGACAGCGAAGAAGACGATGAAGACGAGGACGAGGAGGTCGACAGCGAAGATGAAGAAACAAAAACCGTGCAGATCAGCAAAGCAGCGATCAGGTCGGAGCAAAAACGCAACGCTCTGCGTGAGCTTTGGAGTGGCCTGACTGACTGGGCTGGAATGGGCGATGAAGATGAAGACTGGTGATCAGTCTACTAATGACACAAAGCATCAAGGATATGACCGCTGGCGTCTGGAGCCTACGCCGCAACAGAATCGCTGGTCGCTTCTGTCAAAACGACAGGCAGCGCCTGAAAACGGGTGTCGAAGACCCACAACAAGGATAGTCCGGAGACACGTTCTCTGGCCTCGACTTTCCTTTTTTCCTTTTTTATTATGTTCCTTGACCTACTAATCTTTCTCTCAAGCTAATTACTGCATCTACGCATTTTCCTCTCTGATCCAGGGAAAAGAAAAGAGGGCCATGCACCTCGCCAACCCGCGAATGCAGAAACGCAATGCGCTCTCTCTTTTCCCCCAAGACACCTCGCCAGCTCTTGGTCTCGTTCTCACCCATTTCCTTTCCACCCCTCTCCTTTTCGTCAATCCCTTCTGTTGTACAGGATACCCTTTACGTTCATAATCTTTTCCTTTCTTGGTCGCTTTCTTGGATCTATCCGCCGATATTGTTTTTGCTTTGCTTGTTGGAGCGTTATCTGATCGCGTCTTGTTCTCGCTGATCCTCACATTGCATATAGATTGCATTTTCCTTTTACTGTCGACCTACTAACCTCTCGTCGCCGTTGCACGGCTTTTTGGATATCTGTATAGCGCCAATGGCGTGTGTTTTCTTGTTAAGTTTGGATACTGCATACCTACTTTTGGATGGGGAGGAATATACCTATATATGAGTATATCAATCTTTTGGTCTATTTGCATTCTCAATTTCAATTTGCATCACAATGTCTTTATTTCCCCCATTTCATTCTGCCTACCGACTCATCTCTCACAGAGGCTGTGGCTACGTCTCCGTGTCACCGTCAACATCACTGCATCGAACCGGTGATCGACATATCCCGTCGACACGATCCGATGTCTTTCCTGTCAAAACACACCTCGACCACGATCTTTAAAAATACATCCCATACCTCACATTCTTCCTACCGAGCTGTCTTCGCATCCCCTATCCTTGCCCGATCGCACCACGA
The DNA here is from genome assembly GCA_001931905.2 of Cladosporium sp. IMV 00045. Classification (NCBI taxonomy): domain Eukaryota; kingdom Fungi; phylum Ascomycota; class Dothideomycetes; order Cladosporiales; family Cladosporiaceae; genus Cladosporium; species Cladosporium sp. IMV 00045. The sequence goes on along the minus strand of MSJI02000371.1, from coordinate 1,187 downwards.
CTATTTACCTGGACACAAATTCGACAGCCTCCGATCTATTGGCGTGTCTAGAAGGCCCAAAAGGAAAGCAAAAGAGAAAGGCTATCAGTAGTGCATCGGCCGGGAATCGAACCCGGGGCTAGCCGAATCATCAATCGTTGTCGTCTTAATAGAGGACTTCGAATGGCAACGGCTAATTTTACCACTAAACCACCAATGCTTTGTATGAGATTCATGGAAAACCTCCAGGAGGCCACATTCATATAACAATTGTTTCACAGAAACCAGATCGGTCACCGGGAGGGCTAGATATGCACTTCCATGAGCTGGATGGATGTCGTAATGCTGATTGCGAGATGTTGATGAGATATGAGAGGTGGCAAGTGAGCGATGACTGAACAACATCGCATGTAAGTTCGGAGTGCCAACATAGCGAAAGATGAATACTTTCATACACCTGCTCCATCATCCACCACTGATGACAGAAGAGTGGAAACGTGGACCAAGTCAAGGCAATCCAAACGGAGAGACGACCGTCTGGCTGAATAATGATGCAGAGATATGTCTGCCACGTGACTTGCCAAGCTTGGCAGGCATGACCGAGAGAGCTTTGTTCTCCCGCTTGCCTCCGTCGGTTCTGACATTATTCCTCACTCCCGGTGTCATCACCAACTTTCATCCCACCACAAACACAAAAATGTCTAGCTCTGCACCCACATTCGCGCGCCAGGCGCTGCGACAGTGCTCGAGGAGGCTGTCGACGCCTTCTCAGCCATTCGCAAAGCAGGTGCCGCGCGCATGCATTGCCGCAAAAAGTCGGCGGACGTACGTCTCGGAGTCTTCTCCCAAGAACGCCACCGTCGAGCAGACCATCAAACAGGACCAGAAAGCCTTCCTTTCGGAGACGGGCATGAAGCCTAAGGATGCTGAGATGCCCACGACCGGCATGGACGGCGATGCGATGATGAGCCCCGCCGCCGGCATCCTGAAGCAGGCCAGCGTGATGGACGAGGGCACCAGGCCCATATACATGGACATGCAGGCCACGACGCCGACGGACCCCCGAGTGCTCGACGCCATGCTTCCGTTCCTCACAGGGCTTTACGGAAACCCACATTCACGCACGCACGCGTACGGTTGGGAGACAGATAACGCCGTCGAGCAGGCTCGCGGCCACATTGCCAAATTGATCGGCGCGGACCCGAAGG
>MSJI02000370.1:0-15269 GCA_001931905.2 Cladosporium sp. IMV 00045 | reverse complement strand
CCGATGAGTATCAACATTAGCCTTGCATAGGGCTTCATGGATGTAGAAATGATAAGACGAAAGCATTTCATGATATCGCAGCGCGACATCATTTCTGGTAACCAAGAGCGAAATCCAAAATCACGAAGCTGCAAGCTATCTACTAAGCACTCCTGGCACTTTCACTAAGGATCCCTGGTCATCGGCAAAGCGGCTCATATGCATTCGCTGGTGGGTCTTCGCATGGTCCGCAAATTCCAAGCAAGCCGGCGTCTGTTCACTTCACGCCATGCGAATCCGGCTTCATGCACACTACCGCCTGCGAGCTAAGGATCCGCGATAACACAGTCGAAGATCGACGAAGGAATGGTGTATCTTGACACATCTCTCCGCAGAGCGCGTGGACCTTCTTGAATCCCCGCACCTAACTGTATGGGGTGAAGTCAAATCGATATCAGGCTGAGAGATACCGTACCGCGCCTTTATCGACCGAATATCCCACCTATAGGCGAATGAATCAATGGTAAAGCGAAGATAGTGCCGAATGTGACCTTGGAGGTAGTGATAGAGGAAGGCATCATCATATATGGAAAGTGCATACAAAAGTCAGAGTCGCCATCTTCACAATCGTTGCAGATTTGTTTCTCATCTTCATCGCCCATCCTATTGTACATATCAGCGTACAAGATCACATAATGACCGATACCACGCTTCCAGACACTCGTGACAATGTCCCCGGCACTGAGTACCTGGTCGACACGAATCACAGTCTAGACGTCTCCCATGCCGGCTCTGGCGAGTCGGATATCGTCCTGCTTCCACAGCCGACAAACTGTGGTCGTGATCCTCTGGTCAGTTCAAGTTGCAATCTACGGACAGAAGAACAATCATTGATGAACTCACAGCGCTGGTCCATGGTCAAGAAGTATTGGCAACTGACTATCCTCGCCATATATGCTTGCGGTTTCTCATATGGCGAAAACAACCTCGGCGCTGCACGCACCGTGATCAGTAGAGAGGCTGATGTCCCATTGACTGCTTTGGCGGGCGGTGGCGCATTGAATTACCTGCTTTTGGTGAGGCCGCAGATCTCTGAGAATAGCCTGGGAACCCTCCTTTGCTGAACATATCTGCAGGGCTTCGCAAATATTTTCTGGATCCCTTTGGCCATGAAGATTGGTCGCCGACCAGTCTTGCTAGTGACGACTTTATTCGTCCTAGGATCGATGGTCTGGCAAGCGGTGTTCAACGGCGCCGCTCAATGGTATTTATCCTGCGCCCTGAATGGAGTCGGCACGAGTGCGTATCAAGCTGTCATCCAGCTTTCGATCTTCGACATGTTCTTTGTTCACCAGCGCAGTACTAGTCTGTCGTTTTACTTGTTTGGTCAGCAGCTTGGATCGATGTGAGTACACCGTCGCGTCAACTTTTGATCTTCCTGCTCACAAGTATGCAGCTTGGGACTCATCACTGGTGGCGCTATTGCCGACACACGCGGATGGCGCTGGTCAGGCTGGGTCGCATCCATCATCGAAGCCGGCACTTTCCTGATCATCCTGGGAGGTTTTGAGGAGACTATGTTCCCTCGCTTCTTGTTCGAAAGACGCGAAGCCCTTCCGATGGTTGAACACGGCACTGCCATTGCGGAGCAACATAAATCTGAGAACGGAGTCGACGGAAAGAAAGGCTTGGAGCAGACACATAGCGCTGCGTCTGAGGGTGTGGGCCAGGTGCTTCCAGGTTATGAGAAGCGAACTGTCTTGCAAAGACTTCAGCTCTGGACCTATCACCCAGAGGACAAGACCACTTACTGGCAATACTTCAAGAGGCCGTTCTTCTTGTTCGCTTTTCCGAACGTCGTCCTGGTGAGCATACATCAGATTATGTTGATGGATGAAAGCTGACACAACTTGCAGGCCGGCATCATCTTTGCTTTTGGCTGCACAGCAGGCATTGTCTCTTTCAACACCAGTAAGCCTCACCCAGCCTCACACTTCAGCAATTCAACTAACCCCAACCAGTCTCCGTCATCATGACCAACGAACCCTACAACTTCTCCACCACAGCCACCGGCCTCATGTTCCTCTCCGCCCTCGTCGGCAGCATCTTCGGCTACTTCACCGGCGTCTTCGCAGACACCATCGTCGTCTTCCTGGCCCGCCGCAACGGTGGAGTCAAAGAGCCTGAAATGCGACTTTGGACTCTGTGCATCAGCTTCATCTACGCTGGTTTGGGATATATGCTCTACGGTTGGGGCGCTGACAAGGGTCTGCACTGGATGTCGGTCGCTTTCGGCCTTGGGTGTATGATCGCTCATCAAGTCAGTGCTTGCAGCATTGCGACTGCGTACGCGATGGATTCGTTTCCAGGGGTAAGTCTGAAGATCCGTCCAGCGTGAAGTGAATCACAGAACATGCTGACAGATCGATAGATTTCCGGCGAGATCGTCGTCATCCTCGCCATCTGCTCTTCCTGCATCAACTTCGCCATCACGCAGTCTCTGCAATACTTCATCGACGCTACCAGCATGGGGCCTGTTTTCACTTTTTACGGTCTGATGGTCGTTTTGAGCATGGCTGCTGCGGTGCCAATGGGCGTTTGGGGCAAGGCTTGGAGGAGGAAGTGCGCTCCGAAGTATAGGGAGTTTCTGAGCATGAGAGGCGAATTGGAGTGATTTCTGTTGACGGAAGGTGAGCATGGCGGCGGAGACGACACCGGAGATTTGCAACGCGATATGATCCTTAACACTCGCCTCAAGATCGTCTCTCCATGGAAAGTACTATTTTCGCAAAGCGTAGTCATACATTCTTGTCCTCTGATATGCTATAACTTTCAATGCTCAAGCGAATCGTTCACGGTATTGTAGAGTTGATGCAAAAGCCGACGTGAGTATGGATACCGAGAGAGCGAACATTAACAGCAGCAGTGAACTGTAAATGGAGGGCAGCCATAGCAAAGGCTATACGGAAGGTTCAAGAAGTGTAATCATTGAATAGCAACGAATCAAATGATTGCGAGGACCGACGTAGTATTTTAGATGTCATTTATTCGAAAATGATACCGGTGAAGGCAACGTTCCATTAAATGTGAAACGTTTTGCCCTTCTGCTTTGGCTTTTTGTTTTCAATTCTCTTTGTTTTTCGTTTTGTCTTTGGAGGAGTATATTCAATTGGTAACGACTGTTGAAATCAACCTTATCATTACGAATAAATGATAATGACAAATAATAGTACATAAGCATCTATAGTCCTACAACCTACACTTAAAACTACACCAATGGGTCGGTCGGTGGATCCGGTCGCCTCCTTTCGTTTTCCTTTCTGTACAGTCCCATCGAATTCGAGCTTTCGTCTCCCGTCTAGTGCTGTGGAAGTCCACTCAAAATCGACGCCTCCTCCTACTTTTCCTCCAGTCAATAAAAATGTCCTCTCGTGACCTTATTCAAAGTCTGCTTGTTGAGATGAGTTAGAAGATTTCATCACCGCCCTTTCTCTTTTCCAAAACAAGTCACGAATTCTTTTCCCAGATCCGGTAGAATTCAAAGAGTCGAGAGAGTCCTTCACGCACGCGCCAGTAGCTTTACAAACGCAAACTGCCACGTCGCTCAATCCGCCTCACCTCATTCATCCTCCTTCCCAAACTTCGAGCTCACGCCCTCCTTCCCCTCACCAATCCTAGCAGCGCGCGCCTCCTCATCCGCACTCAACTCAAATCTACTCATCCGGCTCGTGACGCGTTCGTCAACAACGCAAGGCTCAATCCACACGCTCTCATCATGCGGCTCGCGCTCACGGAATGTAGTCTTCCACCAATTGCGCTCTTCAGGTTGAGAAGTGGTAGAGACTTCGTGCGCGGAGCTTGCGGAACTCTCGTCGTCGAAAGAGGAGGTGGAAGTGGTGGAATAAGGTCTATGCGACGCCAACACGGCGGAAGCGACTTGTCGGCCGATGTCGTCGGCGAGGAAGCGGCGGTTCAGGAAGCGGTAGATGCGGATGGGCGTGTTGCGGAAGCCGAGGAGGTGGGGGAAGCTGACGGGCGTGGAGGGGCCGATTGTTGAGGGGATGAGAGAAGAGAGGGAAGCGGAGGGGTAGGCTTCGGGTGCGATGAAGGGAGGTGGGTGGCGCGGTTTGGGCTTCTCGGGTTCTTCCTTCTTTTCCTCTGAGGTAGTGTCTTCCTTCGGCGACTCTTCCGCGGGTTTATTGTCGTCGTCTTGCGGTTGCGGTGAGTCGGGTTGAAGCTCATCGCTAGGCGTTGTGGATGCGCTCGCGAGGTCTTTCGCAGCGTTGGCGGCTGCGTCGCCTACTGAGCTCTGGCCGGGGATATGTGTGGTCTCGAGCTTCTCGGCGCCCAAGTTCGATTGTTCTTCCGTCTCAGGCTCCTTGGGCGCATCCGCCGGACCAAGCCAACCCTCGTGCAGTCCCCTCACGTACTCCTTCCACGTATGCCTTCCGATGACAATATCACCCGCCACACCAGTCGGATCATCCAGCCCGAATTTCTGCCTTTGCACCTCCGCCGCCAAATCCGCCTCATCCAGGGGCTCTCCCTCACCGCCCGCCTTGCGCCTCCTCCTCACCCTATCCGCCGTCTTGAACCTGACATCGCCCTCCTTCCTGCCTTCGACAACGTCCCAGTCCATCGACGCCGCGACGAGCACGGGCTTGACGTACTCGTGGAAGTGCTCGCGGGCGGCGCGCAGACCGTCGCCCGGCGGCGCCGCGAGGTAGATCGTCAGCCGGCGCGGCAACGAGTGCGGGTTGAGAGTCTCCTCGGATTTGTGCGCAACCAAGTCGCACCATTTCTGTCGGTTCTTCGATGTCTGCCATTTGTCGTAGTAGACTGCGCCGAAGAAGGAGCCGGTGATGCCCAGGAAGATCATCCAGTTGCGCGAGGGGAGGCGGAAGCGTGGCAGACCTGGACGGGAGGATGTTAGTCTTGAATATTCTGAGCATGCTTGTGTTTATGCGATTGCACAACGGGGTTGATAGCACTTACCCATGGCCTTGAAAGCCGGGTTCTGCTCAGGCACAGCTTTGGGAGCAGCGGGTGCTTTTGGCGCTGCATTTTCGACAGGCGCTGCTGGTGTTGCTGCTGCGCCTTCCGCAGGCGGGACGGTGGGTTTGTCGGACATTGTTGTATATGTGATGTCGGCCGTTTGTCAACAAGCCCGTATCTTCTGCCTCTCCCAAAAAGTTTACCCTGATCCGAGATCGATGGGGACTCGAGAACAGGCGAGGTCGCGCGTGCTGCGGAAGCCTTCCGTTTCCCGCGGGCTGGGGTACTTCACTTCACCTTGGGTTGCTTCACTTACGCTTGGTTGGTGCTCCTAACCAGATAAGGTACCTTGACTCTGCTCACATTTTGTTATTGTGACAGCTCTGCCGTACTTCTTGGCGAGTAGCGTCAGTCGTCATCCGTCTCTCCCTTTTTTTGGCAGCCATCTTCCCTCGCAAGCAAGTCTTAATATTGGCGATACTCTGTCCCGAGACGAGGCTGGACGCTGAGGGTGGGTTGCCTATCAATGAGCATCGGCAAAGAGTGCATGAGTTCGAGGAGTCTCTTCCGTTTTATGTTTCCAACGCTCAGTGTCTTTCTTGATTTACCATGCTTATTTAAAACTCTCGTATCTATTGTTATCGCAATTCTATCGATGCCGCTGTCATCGCTCGACTGTCACGAAAGAGCAGTGCCGTACCCGAAACCCAAACCCAGACGCACCATGCAAGCCATCACAACAAAACCAATGCAAAACTCCACACCCTCCCCACCGAAGATCTCAACATAAACCTTCCCCGAGGAGATCTTCAATTCACACCAACGCATTCGAAATCCTCACACTAACATTCCTCCCCTTCCCATCCCACCCCTCATACCTCACACTCTCCATATCCCTCACAATCCAGTCCGCACCTGCCTCCCTCAACTTGCTCACATCGTGCGTAGTCGCCAGCGCCACCACCCTGTAACCCGCAGCCTTACCCGCCCTCACGCCCGCCGGTGCGTCTTCCAGCACGAGCATGCGCTGCGGATCCGCATCCTGCAATCCCAAACGCTCCGCGCCGAGACGGTAGCATGCTGGATCTGGCTTGCCGTTCGCCACTTCCTCCGCTGTGACGAGGAAGCGCGGGTGAGCCAGTTTCATCACGTCCAGCCAGCCGGTGACGAGCGGGCGGGTGCCGGAGGTGACAATCGCCCAGGGCGCGCCGGCGGTTTCGAGATGGTCGAGGAGAGTGCGAGAGCCGGGGATTTCGATCGCGTCCGAGCCGTGGTTGATGGGGATTTGGCCTTCGGCTTTACAGACGTCTGGGAGGTGGGAGGGTTAGGAAGCAATTTCTTTTTGTATTTCGCGAGGAAAGATTGGACTTACATTCCCAATTTGCGCGCTCGGGGCACAGGAGTTTGAGGACGTCGATGCTTCTGCGGCCGTGGGAGGTTTCGAGGATGACTGTGGCGAAGAAACAACTAAATCAGCATCTTGCACTTTTCTAAATATTCTATCCGTTTCATAACACCAGGAAATGGGTCACAAAAAAAAGCAGGGAAAATTCACATACCCTCGCCATCAACACCGATCTCCTTTCCAGTCTCATGCCAGTACTTCTCAATCGCGGGCGTGGAGTCGATGATGGTGCCATCCATGTCGAAAAGCAGAGCGGAGAAATCGACCACCTCGGCGGGCGCCGAGAAGTTGTTGTCTTCGTGGTGAGGCATTTTCGTTGTGTTTGGTATTATGTGTTGCTTTCCAGTGCCTAGTATTCCAGTCGTTCCCGTGTCGCAGAAACTGGCTTTCGTCGAAACTTCTTCCTGGGCTTCAGGGTGGGATTTGAATAGACTTGACTAATGCTATACGAATAGATGGTATGAGCTCGTGGGTGGAAGTGTAGGCAATAATATATTCTATTGTAATGCTGAGTATAAAGTTTCTGTAAGCAATCCCTGGATGACTGTCAAGTTGGCCGTGGTGAATGTTGGGAAGGCGGCGAAGGCGGGTCGGTCTTTGGCGGCAAACGCCGAATAGGGTAATATGCCGCCCAGCCAATCACAACCAACCATACACCTGAGAAGACGGGATATTTAAGGCATGCAATGATACGATAGGCAGAACAACATAACAATTTCTCGGGGAAAAAAGTGAGTGGCTTTTCAAAACGTCATTTCCACACGTTCGGCGTGGACAAAAAGACAAAGTATTAAATACAGAAAACCAAAGCAACAGGCGATCTATTCCAAGGAAAACCACATCCCTCATAACCGCAGCCTGCAATCTTACACAGGCACCCTTTCATTACCACGCTGATCCAGCCTCGACGATGAAGGCCAATCCTCAGCATGCGCGTACTCATTGGCGTCATTCCCTCTCTGATAACTATGCGCTCCGTTCGAGTAGCTAGTGTCAATATGCCCGGGCGGGGGATATTCGACGCCGTTGGAGAAATTCGCTGTCGTGGCCGATCCGGGTTGGTGGTAATCCGCGCCGTTGGCGTATTTGGCCACACCGGGAGTGCGCTGGCGCTGGCGGCTAGCGGAGGAGGTCCAGTTGTCGGCGTCCGCGTAGTTGCCCACACCGACTCCTATGCCGAATGCGCGCTCCTTGCTTCGGGGACCCCAGGCCCAGCCAGCGCCTTTGCCAACAGGCAGGTGGTACCAGCGGAAAGCGAACCAGGCGCTGAGGATTCCGATGACTGAGCCGGCGATCAGGTCGGTTCCAAAGTGGTAGAATTCGACGAAGCGCGTGGAGCAGATGTAGACTGCGACGGCGACCGGGATGAAGGCGACGATGATCAGGTGGTTGGGAGGCGAGGCTGCTTGGTTGCGGGCGGGGACGCTGCGCGTAAAGTCTGCTGCTGTCACGTCGGAGTCGCGAGGTTTGCGGCCTTCCACTGGCTCGCCGTTGTGGTGGAGGGGTAGAAGTTCCTGCGCGCTCGAGCGGTTGCCGGTGTGCTCCTGGGTTGGCGATTGGGAGGGGAGGTAGGGAATCTGGATGGCGAATTTGGAGCAGAGGAAGAAGGACAAGTAGAGAAGTCCTGCCCAAGAGAATGAGGCGTGGCCACTGGGGAAGCTCTTGAAGGCATCGTTGACCAGGTGGGCGTCGGGGTTTTGGCAAATGTCACCAGAGACAAGGACCCATCTGGGGTCGAGGTTTTGACCGTAGCCTCCGACGACGTAGTTCTGAAGATTGTTCAGGTCCGGTTCGCAGCGCGCTATGCTACTGGGACGTGGTCTGCCGAAGAGATTCTTCATGCCCTGGGTGACGAAGAAAGCACAGACGAGAGCGAGAGCCAGGCCGGCCCATCCTTTCTCCCATTCCCAGAGCTTGCGGGTAATCATGGTCTTGCGAGACAAGCCACGAGTGAAGCGAGGGCCAGGGACCAGAGCCAGGACGATGACAAAAATGATGATCGCCGGGATGACCAGGACGATGACGGTGAGCAGACCGATGGGGATAGACTCCTCGACCTTAGGGTAAGAGATGCTGAGATCCATGAGAGAGAATGGCCGCTTGTAAGGCTCGACATAGTTGATGCCAGCACCGATGGCGGCGATGAGGCTAGATGGTGATGATATTAATTATTCTGTTCGCCAACCGAGCGCGTGCGGTACGGATACACTCACATGATGATGATCCAGTCGAGGACGTAGGCGGCGACGAGCCGCTTGGATATCGTAGGCATGTTTGCCATTTTCTCGATTCCTTAGGAGGATGAGAGACAAGGATTAAATGGCCACGATGCTGTGAAGATGTCTTTCTCTGTTTCCTTGAAGAGGCGCAGTCCTGCGGTGAGCGCGGACGGCGAGAGCGGACGGCGAGACAGGTGCGGCTGGAGGCGGAAAGGTCGGAATGCAAGTAAGGTATGCTTCCCAGGGCAACGGAAAGGAAGAAGACGCCAGGCCAGCGGGTGGAACAAGAACAAAAATTGAAAAACACGTCTATGATGGTGATGGAGTGTGAAAGACCGCTGAAGCAAGACAGTAAGAGTTGGCACTCGCTGCAGGCGCACGCTGGCAGCAGCCTCTCTCCTCTCTTGTCTCCTCTCCTGGAGCGCCGTTGCGTCGCACGCGCGACAAAGTTTAGGGTCAGTTCGCAGAAAGATTGGACAAAGATGACGTGTGGAGGAGGCTGTGGCTCTTGGCCCATGACGCTCGCTCGAATCGGGACGTGATGGACATGCGCGGTATACGTACTGTTCGAGAAAGGTACATGAACTATCTGCAGTGACTGCGCCCATCTCGAAGGCGCCTACTGTTCGTCAAATTCCTCACATGTCTGCTCTGATCGTGTGCTCCACTACCTCAAACAGCGACGCCGCGTCTCGCTTGAGGCTCGGCGCCTTGATGTGTGAACTCAGCGCATAACAATCCTCGTCGGTGGCGGCGGTGGCGCCAAACCTTCTTTCTGACTGGCTCGATATTCTCTTCTGTAACAGCGCGTCTTTCGAAATAGCACCCAAATCGAACTCTCTCATGATTCCTACGAGTGGTCATATACCATGCTTGCCGACAGGGATCGTAGCGTGGAACAATCTTTAGACAAAAGGACAAGGGCTGGCAGGAGTCTAGAGCGCCGTTTCACGTTCGACACACACTTGACTTGGCACGGGCCAGTATACTTCCTGTGATCCGTGAATAATTTACACCATGTCAGTGCATAAATTGATGGTTCCTGCACGCCGACGTCAGAGTATATGCGTTGGCTCACAGCAGAAAATGATAGATGTACATGTATGCATTGGTGAGAACGCACCCGCACGAACACCTGATCCGTTCTCGACTCCTACCGAATAAGCGTACCGCGGGAATGGAAGCAGAAGCTCAGCTGGGTTGCTCCGGCATACAATGAACCACCGCCTTTCATTCAGTCGGTGGGCCATTGTGGCTACAAAACCTCACTCAAGATGATCAAGAGAATATGGTCCACGGATGTGACTTTCGCGGGAATTGTGAAGTTGGACACCAGGGTAGGGTTCCTAGTTCTGTCCAGTATGCTCAAGAAACATCTCATTCATACGGTCTTTTGAAGCGAAATCACCGAATAGCAGGACTCTACGAGCATCAACTCGTCCTAAAATACCCATAACCACCAGCGCCCAAACACCAACGCTAAAACGACCCAACCACGTAGTCCAAAGAAAGAGGGAGAGAAAAAGGAAAGAAAAGAAAAAGAGAAAAAGAAAAAGAACAAGAAAATCCAATCCTCACTCCCTCATCAAGCATCGAGCCTCAACACCCCTCCTCTCCCTCCTCCGACTCTCACTCAGCATACTCTCCCTCTCATCCCTCCCCTCCCCCTCCTCATCATCAACCAACTCATCATCCTCCGCCTCCGGCACACTAATCCACTCCTTCGGCACCACACAAGGCATCCTCACCCCCACACCCGCCGCGCGATTCAACCACCCCGGGGCCCTTCTCCCCGTCAATTCAAGACACAACTCTGACGTGAAATGGTTGCAGTTCTTGCTCAGCAAATCGTACTCGCGCCCCATAAACCGGGCCGCCACGCGCTGCACTGTGGCGTCGATTTCGGCCGGAGGCAGGAAGCTGATCCCGTGCAAGATGCTGCAGCGGAAGACTGCGCCGGGGGGCGTGGCGAGCGGTGGAGTGTGGTAGACGCCGGTTTTCGAGGCGTGCGAGTGGCCCCCGTAGGCGTATTCGATTCCTTCTCCGGAGGCGGAGGAGGGCGAAGAGAGGGCTACGCCGGAGTGGTGCAGAGAGGAGCCCAGGGTCCAGAGGATGGTGCTTAGGGGGGAGGGCTGGGATGTGTGTTAGATTTTGGTTCTTCTTGTGGGTGCGGTGTTCTGATGTTGTGTTTCGTGAGGCGAGGCATTTCGTCTCGCTTGTCTTAAAACGCAATGAGGTGCTTGTTGGGATGCTTACTTACCGGGAGAAGGTCGTAAACATTTATTGTCACTTCAGTCTTATGCAGATTGGCCGAATGGCGCGAAGACGTGCTGCTCTGGTTGCGCTTATGGCGAGGTGGAGCCATTGTGTGCGTGTGGTAAGCGAAGGCGCGGTCGACAAATGATGATAAAGTGCCGGCTTAAAATCACAACACCAAGAAAGCTATTGGCGACAGGTTTGAGTCCGTTCAAGACGCTGGAACGCCGTTGAAGGAGACGATTTGAGTGCGTTGATGTTGGTAGCAGTAGTGCTCTGTAGTTGCCATGCTGTTCCTATCTCGTCAGCCCCGCAAGTGAGAACGCGCTAAGAAATGCGGCTCATGCGGGGCTTGAAGCGTGGGTGGTTCTACCTCCTAGCTCGAAGGCCGATGGTGGATTTGATGGACAACCGAGACAGTTTTAACTGAAGCTTTATTTATGAGGTATTCATTTATTGTTGATTGACAGACTGGTAAATATATATATTTTTTTTCTTTTTCTTTTTCTTTTTTTTTTAATAATCTCTTATATGATCTACTCAACCATCAATATGAAGAAACCACGACAGAATCTTTCACGAGTTCGCTAGCAACTTGCTCATAAGCTTGCTCCTTGAAAAGCGCCGGAGACAAGATGATGGACTAAAACATGAACAGACTTGTAAGTCAATATCGCCCCCCCAGCACATACGACCATAGGTCAGTGAAAACTGGGCATCCCGTCCGCTCTGCCATACATAAGCACTGAACCGGGCGACTAGTACTAGAGTGGGTGACCATCTGGGAATCCCGCCTGTTGTATGTTTTTGGCCATTTTCCTTTTGCTCTCCATATGGCTTAAGGAAAGGATTCACGTACCAAGGAAAACAACGCATCAGCGAAGGCTTGAGTAAGTAGACGCAACCAAAAGAACTTCGACAGGTCATTTAGGATAGTGCAGCAGAGCAAGACAGCGAATGCTCACACCGAGATATCCACCAACTCACCAACACCTGGAACTGTTAGCGAGAATCTGAATGACCGATGTGATTGCTCGAGGAGATGCCTAACCAACATGCAACCTGCAGGGCGCAGCATGAAGGCTACGCCGGAAGTTTGGAATTCACCAATCAACTCACTAAGCGAATGTCCTAGCCCTGCCAGGATTCCGTCTGCTCGCAGGTGATAGGGCGAAGCCAGAAGATTGGTGTCCGTGTGGTATGTACCTGAGAACGAAGGTCTCATCAGTATCCTGGTCTGCGCTCACCGGTCAGGACGATATCTACACTTGACTACTATATAGGTTCCTTTGCGCGTTACAGATCTAGCTCTGCTCTGTCCCAGTCATCTCCCATCAGATCGAATAACCTCTGTTCGTACATCATCCCCAATATGGCCGACGTGTGGGAACTACACAGGTCTACGATCTACAGATTGTATGTCCTGGAAGACAAGAGCTTGGCCGACGTGATGCGACATATGAAGGAGAATCATGGATTCCAGAGAGGGTATGTGCCAAATGCCTAACATTGCGAGGTCGCCTCATACTAAGAAGTGATCAGCGTGACTCAGTATCAGAAGAATCTCGGAGATTGGGGATTCGCTAAGAACAGTCGAAGTTCTGACTGGAAAATTGTACACCACAAAACCCGAAAGAGGAAAGATCAAGGCAAGCCGAGCGCGGTTTATAAGAGAGGGAGAAGAGTCGAAGCAAAGAAGCTCAACAAAGAGAGGCGACACGACTTTTCCAGCATGTTGGAACTGTTCAATCCATCAGGTACCTAGAATCCCATCAATTCAACACTTACGAACTGTCAAACTGATCAAATCAGCGACGTCCCCGAAGACGCCCGAAGGCTTTGTCGTCTGTACACCATTCGGTAATGACACTACGCCATGTTACATCAACAATCTCCCGTGTCTGCAGTTATTTGAGCACCTGGATACTCTTATTAAGACGAAGATCTTTGCATCTGAATCTTGCTTGGACCAACGGTCAGGGTACGCTCCCTTGACTACCGAGCCAGCGTCCGGGGCACACGTCCGTCGGTGCGAGCATCCCAGTCGTCAAGGTCTCGCAGACCAGCAGGAATCCATACAGCCATATTCTGGAGTCTGTGCAGACGGTGCTACGATATCTGACGCCATCCAATGGAAGACATGTATTGCAGGATTCCTGAAGGACGGTTTTGTACTCGACAATCTTGCTTCCTTGACATCGGCAAAAGCTCTGATACGTCGATACGATACGGACGCCGACAAATCACTCGCAAGTGTTCTGCCGGGCGTGGAGCTTTGCAACATGTTGCTTTCGATGGTGTACCTATCTTCCAACAATCTGATCACCGATCGTGAGGCATCATCTGCCTTCAAACTATTGCATCGAGGTAGTTGTCTGGATCTACTCACCATCCTTACTTCCAGCAGCCTTCCCGCTATCAAGGCTGTTGCTAGGAAATTTTTTCCAGGAGCTGTCGAATCGGGCGACATCAGATTGGTGAAGACTCTACTCGGCACCGGCATCGACGTGAATTCGCCATTCAACTATGGATCTGAAACCTTACTTTTGATTGCAGTGCGTCAAGGCAATCTGACCATGACAGAATTCCTGCTAAAACATAAAGCTGACCCCAGACGATCCCCAGTGGTACTACGCGCTGCGGTCATGACTGGCGATCTACAACTTGTGAAGCTTCTTTGCGATTCTGGAGCCCAAGTTGAGACGAGGAACATTTGGACTTCCGGGGAGACAGCTTTGCAGTCAGCCGCAAGAAAAGGCCAAGTCGATATAGTCAAGTACCTGCTATCTCGCGGAGCAAATGTCAACGCTGATACTGGTCGGGATGGCAAAACAGTGCTGCAAGCAGCAGCAAGCACAGGCATCTGGGATCTTGTGGAGCTAGTTCTGGAACATAACCCAACCGATGTCTGTGCAGCTGCAGTGACTGCAATAGATGCTGGTCACGACAAAGTCGCCATGGCTCTCATCAATCGAGGCATAGAGCTGGACAGACCAATCGGAGAGACACCGCTTCAAGCAGCTTCAAGGACAGGAGAAAAAGAATTGGTGAGGACCTTGGTTGGCATGAACGCGAACGTCAATGCTAAACCGAACGGCTACTACGGAATGACAGCACTTCAGGGAGCGGCGCGCTGCGGCAACCTCGAAGTGGTACGTTTTCTGGTGGAGAAAGGTGCGAACATCAATGCCCCTCCGGCAATACTTGGAGGCATGACGGCTCTCCAGGCCGCCGCACGCGGAGGGAACCTTCAAGTGGTGCAATATCTGCTGCAACATGGTGCGGACATCAACTCCGATGTAGCCGAAGAGGAAGGGCAGTCGGTTCTGCTAGCCGCAGTGCACACGGAAGACATGGAGTTGATCCAATTCCTGCTTGATCAGGGGGCAGACATCAACGCTGTTTCAGAGTGGTGCTGCGGCCACACCGCGCTTGAAGCAGCGGTCGAATGTGGAAACTTAGAGCTTGTGCAATTACTCCTGGACCACAAGGCGGATCCTAATGCTGACGACGCGGAACCGCTGATCGTCGCGGCTTCGACGGCATCCTACGACATTTTGAAGCTCCTTCTTGACCACGGCGCTGATGTCGATAAAGCTGATCCCGATGGTTACACCGCGATTGAGCATGTGGTGGACAAGCAAGAATACGATTTTGATCTCATCGAGCTTCTTCTCGAGCACGGAGCGAACAGGACGGACGCGCTGCTGGCAACAGCGAAAAGCGGTGATGTCGGCCTCGCCGAGCTTTTGCTGGACTCAGAGGTCGACATCAATGCTACTCGACACTTCAGGCCCTCAGCGCTCGCCGAAGCAGCCAGGGCTGGCGACTTAGACATGGTCCGCCTCTTCCTTGGCTATGGGGCAAACGATAGATCAGGAGCGCTACATGCGGCCGTAAAAGCCTCTCACCTTGCTCTCGTCCGTCTTCTGATACGCGCAGGGGCAGATGTAAATGCCAAAAATGACTTGTATAGCCACTGGTGCGATTCAGCACTGATGGAAGCATCTCGCCAGGGCAACTTGAAGATCACCCGGCTCCTACTAGACTCTGGCGCAGATGTGGAAGTCACAGAAGGCGCAGATGACTCCACGAACCGAATGTCAAGAGGAGTCACAGCGCTACAATATGCTGCGATAGGCGGACATCTGAGTGTCGTTCATGAACTAGTCAGCAGAGGGGCCGATGTCAATGCCCCTGCTCGGTCGGACTACCAGAGGACGGCTCTCGAGGGAGCTGCCGAGCATGGGCGTCTCGACACCGTACAATTTCTGATCAACATGCAGGCAAATGTACACACGTCTGGAGCGTTGACCTTTGCACTGGAAGAAGGCCATGATGCTGTAGTGCAATTGCTGATGATGCAGTTGTGAACATCCGGGAATCCCGCCTGTTGTATGTTTTTGTCCTTTTTT
>MSJI02000369.1:37902-86340 GCA_001931905.2 Cladosporium sp. IMV 00045 | reverse complement strand
GAAAATCGCAGCAAACTCACAGCGCCCTCAACCCAACCTCCCTCTCTTCCCTTCCCCACCCTCTAAACCCCTCCTCCCCCTCAGCAGCAACCCCCACCCCCCTCGAAGCCTTCCCCCTCGCCCCCAGCAGCGCAGCTTTGACGCCCTCCAAAAACACGCGATTATGCAAACTCGTCCTAGCCGACCCGCAAAAAGGCGCAATCAACTCGACAAACCCAGGAAACTGCGTGGCCCACTGAAACGTCTGGCCCGCGCCCATACTCCAGCCCACGACGGCGCGCGCGCGCTTGACGCCCAAATGCTTCGTGACGAGGAGATGCTGCGCGCGCACGTTATCGTAGAACCGCACGTTGGGGAACGGCTTGCTGCCTGCAGCATTCCAATTGCTGGGCGAGGAGGACTGGCCGTTGCCGAAGAGGGCGGGGATGATGATGTAGTAATTTTCTGGGTTGAGGGTTTTGTCTTTGCCGACGAGCCAGAGGTTGTCGCTTATCTGGCCGGAGTACCAGGTTGGGTAGATTATGGCTGGGTTGGTGGGGGAGCCGAGCGTGAGGTAGGCGATGTGCGCGGAGGGGAGGACGGTGCCTTCTTGCAGGGTGAAGTCGCCTAGGGGGTACGTTTCGTAGTCTTTGGGGGTGGCGGTGGTGTTTGACTGTGGTTTGGAGGGGTGGATGGGGAGGGTGGTTGATGTCATTGTGTTGTTGTCTTAGCTACCCGATAGTCTTTCGATTGTGGGAGTCGAGATTGATTATGTTCCTATGGTGATCGATTCGAAGGTCAAGCGAAATGTTTCAATCATCCAAAAAATTGTTATGAATTTGAAACGAGAAGTTACGATCCACAGTATTTCAACGCGTCTGCAAAGGATCAACCCCTCATTTCTTACCTGATATATCGTGATCTGTGATAAGCTTCAAAAAGTGGCGTAGGTGGGGTTTACCGTGGATAGCCGTTAGTACGAACTCCTCTTCTGAGCAATCAGAGTGCGGCATCTTTTTCTTGTATTTACTAGGACATAGTAGGAGTATCCGATTTCTTCTCGCTCGCAGGCAGATGGAATCTCGCCTGGTCTACATGTTACTCAAAGAGACAGAATGAGGACATACCCCGATCATTCACATCGTGAGGAAGAACCTCAAATCAGGCCAACATTTGTCTCGTAATAATGCAATTTGATACATCCACGCCATCTACTCCGTCTTCAGAAGCAGACTGCGTCAGAATCGTGTCTTGATTCCTTCTCTCTCTCTCTCTCTCTCTCTCTACACCTCAATTTCTGCCTCTTTACCATCACTACTTATCACTCCTCCACCCCAACCCCTCTTTCCCACCGGGCACACCGCCCTTGACGTTCCCAAACCCCGTCGTCCGATCAACTTCCGCCTGCGGATCGGGTTGTTTGGCGGGATGGTCGTCGGAGGAATTAGGCGCCGGGTGCTTTGATGCGGAAGATTGTTCGTCTTCGGAGGGGAGGTTGGATTTGCCGGCTTTTTGCGCGCTGGGGGGCTGGTTTGAGGGAGGGGTGTAGTTTTCTGTTGGAGCGTGGAGAATGGGGGTGGTGCTGATGGGGCGGAGGAGGGTTGGGTGCCGGATGGGGGCGCGGAGGAGGGAGGTGGTTGCTCGCATTGTTGATGTTGATAGTGTTGTTGGCGTTGAGAAGGGTGGCATGGCTGAGTTGCTGTTGATTGATCGATTGAGGGATTTGATGCTGCTGGTCGGAGAATGATCAATGTTGTAGACAGATGTAGTGGAATTGGAGTTTCTGATTAACTAAATGATCTTCGGAGAGAGTATATAGATTCCTATCGAAATAGAAATTATGATAGGGTGGTGATCAATGGGAATAATAGTGATATCATCATGCCAAACGCGTGACAGGGAAGCCGTATGGGGGCGTCATGGATGTTTCAATCTGAGCATATCGTTGACGTTCGCTCCAATGGGTGCATGTAGTAATATCATTGGCATCTATGCAATAGCTCCCTTGGCTGCTAGAAAGTACGGAGGTACTGTTCGGGTATGCCTACAGTTATTCTGCTCAGAAAATACGTGCACGCCTGGATTTCATAATACCTTGGATGCATCCATTGTGATGTGAGACCAACTTCCGACATTTGCCACTCCTAAGGCCTGATGCCTTCTTTGCTGAACAAATAGACGTGCTTAATCCGAGTAATGGTTACATGTATCATCCGACATATCCCCATGTGCGATTTACATGTATCAAAAGGAACCAGCAGGTTGAAATGTTGAAAGAAGAGAAACACGAATACAAATCAGCACACGTCATACATTCATCTGCACTGTGCTCATCGGCCAAAAGATCTCCGGCAGGCCAGCGTTATCGCCGCTTTGCCAGAGCTCCCCACTTCACCTCCACACAACCTCCAACCTAGGCACAAAACTCCCGCAGTCTGAACATCACTAACCCTCCCATCTGCCGAGTGCGGAACAGATGGGACTAGGAGAAGGCAAGTCGTCGTATTTCCGCACTCTCGATCGTCTCTTCCACTATACATTACAAACATAGATCTACGAGAAATCCCCCCTCCCCTCCCCTGCACATCCCATCATTCTATCACCCCTCATTTACCCTCTAGTAGGACTATACACAACAACCATGTCCACCGACCGCGAACAACGCACCCAAGACCCCACAGCCCACGAGCAAATGCTCGACGGCGAAGCCCAAGTAAAACGCAACCCGCACGGCAACTTCAAAGAAGTCGAAGCCTCCCGCACCGCCTGGCGCGACCGCACCTCCGCCTCCCCCTTCACTTTCACGCAAACCCGCAACACGTCCTGGAAACCCGGCGACGGCGCCAACGACTCCGGCGCCAGCCTCTCCAAGTCCCACATCGCCATCGATCCCTACGAGTCCAACCGGCCCGCCACGCACAACTACAAACTGCTCATCAGCGCCATAACCCCCCGGCCCGTGGGATTCGTGAGCACGCGCTCCGCAGACGGGACTTCGACCAACCTGGCGCCGTTCAGCTACTTCAGCGTGGTGAACCACGACCCGCCGATTTTCACCCTCGGGTACGCAGGCGGCTTCGACAAAGCGAAGGACTCCCTTCGCAATTTGACGGAAAGCGGCGAGTGCGTCATCAACATCATCAGCGAGCACTACCTGGAAGCCGCGAACGCGACGAGCGTCAACGCGCCCTACGGCGTGAGCGAGTGGGCTCTGACTGGTTTGCATGCCGCGGAGTGTGAGGAGGTGAAGGCTTCCAGGGTGAAAGAGGCGGTTTTTAGTGTTGAGGCCAAGTTGGTGGAGACGAAGGAGTTTGAGAGTCGGGCGACGCCCGGGAAGAAGACGGGGGTGCTGGCGATTGTGGAGGGGGTGAGGTTTTGGGCGAGGGAGGATGCGCTGAATGAGGAGAGGAATTTGATTGATCCTGGGGTGAGTTTGAATGGTGGGGGGGAGTGGGGAGGCTATGGACTGAATATTTTGACTGACGAATGGATGTGATGCAGGTTCTCCGACCGATCAGCAGACTGGGCGGTATCACGTACGGCCGCACGACTGAGGGCGTGGAAATTCCACGGCCGGAGTGGAGTGAGATGAGCAAGGAAGCTGATGCGCGTGGGATTGTCAAGCCGAAGCAGGATGGCCAGTGAGGGATTCATTTGGTGGCATGCACAAGGGATCTCAAGGGGAGGCGGCGATGCAGCTCGAATTGGATGACGACAACAGAGACATACACGAAAATCACGACACCAGAGAGACCAACTAGAAGGGCAGAGAAAACACTTCAAGAGTAGAAAGAGGAATAATACGTTCGGGAAGGATAGAAGATAGATAAATCCCCTTTTCGGGGGTTTAGAAACAAATAGCAAGGACAGAGAAAAGAGTTTGATTTCTTCACCTCTCTTCCTTGTCTGTCCTCTCGCTCACCCGATAAGACGAGTCCCAAGACAGCAGAGACGCTGCTTGATTTGTTTCGTATCGTCCAATCCCCTTGTATCAAAAATAAGAAAAGTCTCCCAACTTACCAATCGTGCGCGCCGGGTATCGTCTTTCGTGAAGAAGGAGAAAATTAAAAAGATGTAACGTAGGCTTCCCACGGGCAAAGGAAGCGCTAGAAGAGAAATGCTGACGTTGTGATCCGTGAGAACCGGTGGTTTGTGTCGTGGAGTGCGGTCGGTGGGCTGGGCCATTCCGTCGGTTTCAGGCGCTGCGACGAGAGTGTGGAGGATTTGCCAGAGCAATTCCGACAGAGTCGCAAGGTTGTATAGCCAAGCGATGTCCATGGATGCCATGGACACGTAGCCTCCTTTCCACTAGCTCAGCCGCACCTTCCAGACAATCAAGTCCCAGTGCTGAAGACAGGCGCTTTGACGAGCACTGTACGACCACGAACCGAGACACCAATGCCAGCTGCCAGTCGCACGCGAGGAGGTAGATCTTCCCTGCCCTGGCTCTCCGGACGGTTAAGCGACCCTGAGCTTCCCGTCGCGTGCTTACCCTGAGCAGCAGCACTGCGACCTTTGCGGTCGCCTGTGAGTGCGCTGAGCATGCTGCGCTTCTTGCCACTGCTGTTAGTTTGCGCGTCGGTGGTGTCGGCGTCGGTTATGTCGCTGATTCCAGATTTCATGCTCGCGCGGTCGGCTGCATCGTCGGCGACACTGATGGTCAAGGGCGGGATGCCTGATTCGAGCTTCATGAGATCTGTCAGGATGCTGTGGCCGGGCATGTAGTATTCGATGACAACGTCGCGACTCTCGAGAGGCAGATGGATGGCGATGCTGACAACGAGCTCGATGATCATGTGAACACCACCTTCAAGATCGGCTGGAGGAGGATCTTGGAGGTGAGCACCGATAGCGGTGACAAGTCCCTCCTTCAGGGCGTCGGTGAGCTGGGTTCTGTTGGCGGGGCACTGAGGGGAACGCAGCGCTTCCTGGAGACCCTCCAGAGTCGAAAGGCGCCAGTTGACGACCTTCGCGATGAGGTAGTCTTCCTCTTCGGCAGTCTGTGTAGGAGGGGCATAGCGGCGGATATTCTTCTGGACGCTCCTGAGTTGCGCCGAAAGTGTCGGCTCGAGGTCGGGATGAAAGTACTTATCGAACACCTCTTCGACGAGCCAACATGAGATGAACGCGCGCCCGGCGGCTGTCATCTCTTGCTTGCCGGTAGCGACGGCATCCTTGTTCACAGAACTCACTAACCAAGACGGTATGCTCTTCCAGTTCTTTCTTATGCTGAAAGCCAGTTGGGCAACGAGGCCGTCGAGTCTGTTGAATCGCGTGGTGTACTCGCTGTCGTCGAGCGATGTCCTTGATTGGGATAAGCGTTGGTGGGCCAAGCTGTTTTGCAACTGCTTGACTTGATCTTCCTTTTCGAAATAGTATTTTTTCACTTTGGTATATTTCTCACCTGCACAAGTCATTAGTAAACACGTCTCATTTCCCATCGGACGAAAGTGTTCTCGATAACTTACGGAGCTCTTTGTGATCCTTCACCAACTGCGCAACATCTTCATCGGACAAATCTTCTCCAACCTGTGTGGGTTGAGGCGTAGAGCGTCGAGCATCAGGTACCTGTGTCTGCTGCACTTGCGGCGCCGGTGGGGGAGACGAGTAAGGCTGAGCTTGCGTAGTCGGCGGTACCCCGGATGCGTTGAAGGACTGCACACCTCCTGAAGCCTCCCTTTGGACCATCCCGTTGTGTACGCTTTGACGGTTGCTTCCTGCGGTCCGAGCTGGCTTCGGTGCTGGCAGATTACCATTGTTGACCGAGGCCATAGCTTGCTGCTCTTCAACGGCGCTTTGGTGGGAATAGCTGCGTGACTGCTGCAACTGCGGGCGGGCAGGGTCGTGGTATTGAGGAGCACCGACGGCTTCGTTCGGCGAGTATTGATTCGGGTTTTGCATGTGCACCACTTGTGGTTGTTCGTGGACTGGGTATGTGGAAGAGCGCGAGGTGCTTACAGGGTGAGATTGCAGAGCTGGACTGCGGCTGCTAGCTTGGTAGGATCCATGCTGCGGCTGTGGCTGCTGATGCAGGGATGTCTGTGGCTGTGCAGCATTTTGGTGAGAGTACCCGACAGGCACGCTTCCAGTGAATGAGGAGGAGTCGCTTGTGGGAGGCGAAGCGACGCCGCCTTGTCGCTGCTCGCGAAAGCCCTGCTCAGTGTTCAAGCGCTGCAGGCGACGCTGCGACCAGCGATCCAGGGCTGTATGCTGTCCGGAGTCGGACGAGGTCTTGCTGGGTGTGTGGTTCATGGGCGCCGTATCGGCGCGAGGCACCACTGGTGGCTCACCGGAGTCTGACGACGAGTTGATGAATTCTGGTGCCCACAGAGGAGAGGGTGAGGCGTGCGCGGGCAGCTCAAACACTGGACTTGCGCGATCGTCTGCGGTAGCAGCGCGCACAGGGTTGTCGTCTCGATGTACTACGGTCGAGGAGCGGCCGAGGCCGGGGGAGGAAGAGCCGCGAGAGTCGTCGAAGAAGGAGAAGTTGGGCTCGTCGGCGGCAGCAGAGGGAACGGGGAGGATGGCGACAGAGCGGCGGTCTGTACAATCGCGGATGGATCATTTAGCAAAAGGCGGGGGGAGAGAGTGGGTTGACAGCAGCGGGTCGCAGGGACGTACTCTCGAGGATGCTGCTGCTAGAGGCCTGGCGCTCACTGACGCTGGTCGACCTCTGGAAGGGAGTCGGACGGGAATTGACTCGTGGGAGAGGGAGGTCTGCGACGAAGAGGCCTGTGTCAGTACGGCAGGGGAGGGTGCGGTGGTGGTGGTGGTGGTAGAAAGTGGTCAGAGGTAGTGTGGTGTGCTAGGTTGGTCGGCGTTGTCCCAAGCTCCGTGGGGCAAGCACACGACGCATCAGGAGGGGGAGGATTAGGGAGTCTGTACGGGTGTTGTGTGTGTGTGTGTCTGATATGATGATGATATGGCTAACGGCCTCTGCTCTGGTGGAGGAGGAGTGATAGTAAGTGAAGAGAGCGGCGGCTTACCTGGATGTTGCTGCTGGTGCTGGTTGTGGTGGTGATGTTGATCGGAGAAGAAGAAGTGCGACTTGGAGGCGCGGTTGGACTTCCAAAAGGAGGGCATTGAGATGATGATAATGTGCCTGATTTGATCTTTTTTCGAGCCGCTCACACGCTGCCACTCGACGGACAGGCGGGCAGACGTTGTTTGGCGTGGGTCTTAGCTTGGGTGTCGACCAACGCTCTGCTCTGCTCGGCATCCGCTAGGTCGTCCAGACAGGAAGCATCAAATCAAATCACGTCAAAAGGGATTCGCAACACTGGCAACTGCGGGCGGCTCATGCAAGCCCCCGGCGCATATCTCACTGGAGCGTCGCTTGTTGCCAGCTCACCGATAGGAATCTGTATGTAGGTACCTTGTAGGTAGGAGGTAGGGAGTAGTAGGTAGGTCCGGGGTGTCAGGGTGTTTCGGTATAGTACAGTAGTAGGTAGTGCCTCAGAGCAGCAGCAGCGACGACGGGCCAGCCAGCCCTGAGATATCAACAGTGATGACAGGGTTGCCTACCTCTACCACCCACTACCAGATCATTATTACTGCAAGCCGCACGCTGACCGTGGCCGCCATGCGCAAGGCGCGACTTACCTTCTCCTATGGCTTGCTCGACCCTATACCAGCCCACTGCTCCCACCAATCTGCTCCTCTACATGCCCGCGTCTCGTGCCGAAGCGTGATCCATCTTCCCTCTAGTGGGCGAGCATAATCTCGCAATCCTCCCCCAGGCTGCTAGCCTAGCCTCTCCCTGCGTTCGTTGTTCGCTAGTCCGGCTGACATGAGACGAGCGTCGCTGCAGGGTGAAAAGCCACGGGATGAACAGATATGTGAATGAATGGACGAGATGGAAAAGGCTCTCAACAAGCAAGATGTTTTCATCTAGTCTCATCACCTCAGACATCACTCTTCAATGACGCTTGCGGCTGCTGATTCGACCCGCAACCCCTATACCGAAGTGGCTGCGAGCCTCCAAACCCTTTTGTCGCAGTCTGAAAAGGGAACCCCTGTCGTCTTGGCCTTCACATCTTCATTTACCCCCCACCGCTGATACTGGGATGGCCGGTCCAAGAATAGGTCACGCCGGAGAATATGCGTGATGGTGTCTGCACCTCCGCATCCGCCGGCTGAGATTGAACATGGGATGCATGTGCCGGTCCCTTTAGGCCCTCTGACGTGACACGCTGTAGTAGTTCTGTGGTTCTGAAGGTCGACCGTCCAGCACGTCTTTCTCTTAGGGTAGAGTACCGCCGCCATGGTAGGAATTGCAAGTTTCACAAGTCTTCTTGCACCGCATGAGCCTCATGTTCAACGGACCGGGTTCCTTCACGCTATCGCTCCAGTTTCAGGAGCAAGGCCGTCGCCTCAACTACTCCACGCTGTCTCGGGGACGACGGGATACACTGATGCATTGGCGACACTCCTGGTCGGGGAACACACGTCCTCCATTGATACGCTTGAAGCCTTGGTCTGTCGCACATTTTCGGGTTGAGACTGCGAGGCGAGACTGCGAGTAACCATGCGCACGCTATTATCGCATCCCGCATTGAAGTGTTGAGCTGCGGTCGACATTGTACTAACTGCGCCTCTTTTTTCATATAGAGTAGCGATTAAAGCATCGCCGCCGTGACGATTCAAGCTCGCAGTGCTATCTTTGTAGGATCAACATGCCTATCGTTTCAGTGTTTCGAAATAGCCAAACGATTCCCGAATCGCTGCTTGAATTGACTCCTTTCTTGGCGTCTGGGTGCGCAAGTTCCGTCATCACGGTTGCCGTACCTGACGATCAACGCACGTTGTACCACGATCACTATTCCGCGACAGACCGTTGTAGCAAGAAGGGGGATGCGACGTCGTAAGTAGTGGAGCGTAGAGTGTAACGCGCGACGCGAATATTGGGGAATCGTGCTCGTCGATGCGAGAATAGTAATAGTATCTGGGAGGTATATGCTCGTAGATAAATACTGCACCTTCCTTCCTCATGCTTGACCTGCGTTCTTTAGCCTCGCATTCCAGCGATCTTCTTGTCAATCATATTGCACGCGCAACTACTTTACCTTGCACCTAATCCACCTGTGAATCTTTTCAGACGTCACTCCTGCATACATCTGTTTGTCAGCCAGCACCACGTGCCTTTGCTCGTTTGCTCTCTCGCACCTGCCTTTGACTGCTGCTCTTGCACCTAATATCTGAAACACCAAATCGACTCATTGTTGCTCAAACGACACAACAACAACACTCCCAATCAATACATTCCCAATCCATTGCAACTACCTAAATAATCAACACCAAACATAAACCACCAAACAACCCATCACCGCCACCATGCAATTCACCACCCTCGTCGCCTCCGCCTCCGCACTCCTCGCCACCACGGTGACCGCCCTCCCAGCGCCCAGGGAGGTGCAAGTCCAGCAGAAATTCGCCGGCACCCCGTTCCAGCTCAGCAACCTCACCGTCGAGCGCAAAGAGGGCGCCGACGTCGCCTTCTCCTTCAACATCTACAACCCGGACCCTCTCGCCAACTCCACCGCCGTCTGCTCCGGCTCCTGGGCCTACGAGTCTTCCGGCTGGCCCTCGGCCGTGTACGAGCCGTGCGATGACACCGCTTTCGGCTGGCACTTGACGGAATTCGACTCTTGGGAGGAGGGTTTCACGCTCGAGGTCAAGAGCACTTTCCAGGATCCCAGGTGAGTCAGGCGAATGATTCTCTTTCAGAGTCATGTTCTTTCTCGACAGTCAGCTGATACTGAACTCTTCCCCAGCGTCGGCGACCCGCCATATGACCGCGTCACCATCTTCGGCAAGGCCCAGTTCGACAGCACAGTCTTCTGCTGCGAGGCTGTCGAGGGTGGTCAGAGTTGCTCGCAATCGGGCGATGTCACCGCGCCCATCGACCGTACTATCGCGAAGCGTTGAACGAAGGGTCCATGACTTCCCAGCAAGTCTGGTTCTGGTGGGTGTGCTGCCTGCGGTCGGCGACAAGGGAAGAACAGAACGCGCCGCGTTGATGTCTCGCAAGACATGCGGCTGAACGGGACGGAACTCGCTCGTACAGAATGAGTGGCATCGTTGAGGTCCGACTCAGAACGATGACTTTGTTTTGGCGTTTACCAGAAAAGAAACAAAAAGTAGCTTAATGACCCTAATGACTAAATCAATTTTTGCTTTTATTACAATTCACGTATTCTGTGATTGTCTTGAGTGTATCATCTTCATCTTTATTGCTCACAAAGTATGCCATATATTGTATGCTTACGCAACAATACCTTGGTACCTCCAAATTAAAGCCATGCCCATTATTTGCGGCGCTGCGGACACCGGCGCTTTCCTCATTGCAACCACCGCAAAACAACAACATCTCACATCCTGCGCGCATTCGCTCACGACCGCCAATACGATGAATCACCATGAAAAGAACTATGGTTCAGAGAAAGGAGGAATCCTGTCATCACTTGCAGCCTCTCCCATCTCCGACGCCAAGCGGCCCATGAAGCCTCTCGACATCGAGACATCCCAATGTTGGCGGGTGACTCACGGTCTCGCCCGACATCGCTAGCCAGGCAAGCCGTGTCCACCCGCCTAGAAGGTGACTCTACTCTGGCGGGACAGCACACCATCTAGGATACTTTCTTGCGTTCTTCGGGCATGCAGACATGATGATGCCCGATAAACCTCGTGACGAATATTTCGATGTGTCGGTCGGCGCGGTATCGATGGCGCCGCGGTGGCGAATTCATGTAACGGCTTTGCTTTCTTGGATCTACTAGGTACTAGATAAAAGAAGGTAGATACCTCGTCTCCGATGTAGGTTTGTTATTACCTACTCTCTCTACTTCTACTTCACAACTGTCTTTGCCGTATATCATATATCATACATCCTGTTTCTCCTTTCTTTGCTTTTTCGTCTGCAATTCAGCGCTTGTACAACAAACAGCTCGCACATATTACCATGGGAGATAGACATAACCGCAAACGAGTCCGACACCGCCCTGTCCGCCGCCAACGATTGTTGTGCTGCCAGCAAACAAACGATAGCAACAACACCACTTCTCCCCTACCATCATCCGTGGCAATCCCTTCATACGAATCAGCCAACACATGCACATGCCGTCGTCCCACCGCCCGTCCTTTCTTCCCCTCAACCAACAATCCCATCAAAGCATCATCGACATCAAACACCATCTCACCGCCATCGTCGTCATCGACTCGCACGCATCGCACCAGCAACCTCCCCAACTACGCGACCAACAATCAAATCTCATCGGCGAAACCAGGCCGCTCAATCCTGCCTGAAACTCCTCGCACGCGAACCCGTCGGGTTTTCGGTGGCGTTGATGAGTCGTCTGGCGATGACGATGAAGACTTCGCCGAGCTCTGTGGGCCGATGCTGGATGTTGTGCTGGGGTTGTTTGGAGGGGTAGATTATGAGGATTGAATGATTCTTCGCTCGCTGGTTTGGATCCTCCTTTTGAAAGGACCACCATGGCCGTACGAAAGGGTGCATGAGTAGGCTGGCGATGCTGGGTTGCGCGCCATACTGCCTGTTATTATGGAGGACTCACGGCGCATATGTGATGGTCTTGGATTCTGGACTCTCCCTTCTGTTCGCATTGACAGTGGCAACGGACCTGTTTCGGCGTGGCTTTTGCTTCTGCCCAGGTCCCGCCACTGGATCGTCTGCACTCATTCACTGAAGCCACTTATGAGTCGACGGCGCGTATGCTCAGGAGGTCCGAGGTGCAGAACACACGACAACGTGTTGAAAAGTCACATTCACACATGCGGAAAGCAGACATATGCTACGAGCATCAGCAAGAAATGCTGCACTCAACGGCCCACGCAAACTCCAAAGCGCCAATCCCTTCTGCCTCAGCATCCGGCAAACATACCTCCCCCGCCACCGCATCATTTCGCTAGACTCGCGAAGCTCTAAGGAGCACGCACGCACACGATGAATCAATACCAAAAGAAATAACTGGACTACCCATCCAAGTAGCTTGAGGCGAGAGCGATCGCTTTAATGAATTAATATTATCAATCTTGGCGACGATTACATCATCAATTCACTTGATGAAAGCCTGGTCGATTAGCTCAGTTGGTTTAGAGCGTGGTGCTAATAACGCCAAGGTCGCGAGTTCGACCCTCGTATTGACCATATTCTTTTGCTCTTCTTTTGCTCTTCTTGGATTCCTGGAATGGTCTTGCAGTTGAACTGGGTTGTGGGATATTGGCTGCTCATGCTTTTTTGAAGATGATTGAAGTATATTGGTGGGATAGGACGTGTACATGTATGCAACTGGAGGTTTTGGCGTTGGAAGAAACGAAGGGCCGGACAATGACGATGGGGTAAAGAGGCGATGCTTTGCCAATTGATTGTTGGGAGAGATTTTGTACAATAGCGTCGAAGTTGTATATGAAGAGGAATGATGACAGTTACACAATAGATACGATGTACCCATTTCAAAATCTGACTGGGATGCATGCAAAGTTGTGTGAAAGTCGATTGTTGCTCATGCCAAACGTTGTTTATGAAACTTTGAGGTATCATTTCAAGCTGTTTCGCAGCTCGGGGCCGGGTTCTGAGATGTGACTCTGATCTTTCCATCCTTTCGAACGGCCGCGTTGTGCGCTACAGAGAGATGATGATTTCGTCGCTGTTGCCTCTCGCGCAAGGCCTGTGCTGAGCGCTGTACTTGGTTATAGCCCAAGCGACTGGCGGCCCGTGAGTATCTAACCTGATGTCCATAGATCCACTACCCTTTCCGCCCTCAGAAAATCTCACTATCATCCAACGGATCCGGCGGCATAGGCGAGCTCTCGTCCTTCCTCTTCTCTCTAAAAGTATCTTCAAGCCCCGCCGTATCCCCCTCCAGATCTGCATCAAGGTCCACTTGCTCGGTGTATGAAGGCTGCGTTTTGGCTGGGGCTGGGGTCCTGCCTGTTAAGACTTCGAAGAGCGAGTCTTCCATATCACCATCGGCGTCGGCACCGGCATCGGTATCGACATCGGATGCTTGCTGAGTGGATCTTGCTACGTCTCTGACTTCGTCTTTGCCTTCTGGGAAAATCAGAGTGAAAGACGTTCTTGTCGCGGCGAGGACGACGGGCTTGGAGTCTTCTGATTTACTAGCGGCGAATGAGAAGAGTGGCGTCACTGATAGCGTGGCTTCGATAGGTGTTGGCGGCTGGTCGGAGGAGGCGTTGAAGAGATATGCGATGTTGTCGTTGCAGTCTAGCAGCAGTAGATCCTTCCTCGTGGGATGCCAGTGCATGCGTCGGACGTTATTGTGTTGGATCAGAATGGCGTGAGCGCGCAATGTACTCGTGTCCCAGATCCAGACGGTGCTCAGCATGTTCTCGTCGCGGGTCGCGAGGTAGCGTCCGTCTGCGCTGAAGCGGGCTTCTGCCACTCCGGCGTCTGACGGCTCTGTGCTGGGTTTTGCGCGAGAGACGGGAGGCGATACCGGTTGTGGGGACGTGGCGTATGTGCGAGCGTTCGATGCTGATACTGATTCTTGCCAGATGATTGCTTGTTCTAGAGGTGCAACCGCTCGTTGGTCGATCGTTGTGCTGTGCTCGACGACGGCCAGGGGAGTGAACGTCTTGGTATTCAAGAGTGTGATGGTGTTTTCGTGGCTCGATATGGCCAGGAGACGAGAGTCGGAAGACCATGTGATGGCTTTCATTCCAAGATCAAGGTTCTCGTCGGATTCTTGTGCTGGTGTAGGATATGATCGGAATGGTTGTCCATCGGGTGTCAGAATCAACAAGCCTGGATGTGCGTGTGCGGTGTCGAGAACGCTAATCCAGCGGCCATCGGGCGACCATGAGATGTTCCGGGCATCTGCTGTACTGATCGTAGTAGGTTCCATTGTCCGCAAAGTCGAAGGGAAATGAATGGTTACTTGATCCTGTGCCTGAGATCGTGACAGGAATGCTAGAACCTGGGACGATCCATCATTGCTTGGACGAGGTGCCCATGTGCGGCCCTCGGATTTGGTTTTGAATTCTCCAAGTTCAACCCCTTTGCCAGTGACAAGATCCCAAAGCTTTGCTCGGCCGAATTCCCAAGTTGTGAGAAGATGGTCATTCCCAACAAAATCCGCCGATATGAAGCGGCCAAGTCCACCACTTCCATTATCTAGCCGTATGCGATGGGATTCATCGTCCAGATCGAGCACTTCCACAGACTGCGTGGAAGATAGCAACACTCGGGCGTTGTTGTCTGACCATTTGATTGACGAGACGTCTTTCGACTGCAGGCGAATTTTGAAATCCGCAGTGCGCTCAGGTGCTTGCACATAGCATATTTTCAGTTTGCCCTCTGCCACACATGCAAGAAGGTCTCCGGATGGTGAAATTGCTGCGCCAGATCCGAGAAGTCGTTCAATAGCTTCCATCCTCGTTGGTTGATCGGGCGGAGTAAACAAACAATTGCCTAGCTGGATTAACCCCGCCGGAAGGTAGCGGCCGATTAGAGAATCCTAGAATCCTAAAATCAATTTCACATCAATGTGATCTCATGAAAGGTTCATCATGATGCCGGTGCGGAAGTGGCCGCCACGCGAATTGTGTGGATATCGCCTACGGCTGGTGGTATACGGACTGAGATCCTTCACTTACACTGCACGAGCCAGACGATAAGCGGCGGGCCGTTCCTTTCGAACCTTAATCGCACTCAAGCATGGAAGCTCCGAGAAGGTGACGTCGGAGCAGCCAGAAAGCTCGAGACGTTACTGGGCGATTCCGGTTGGGCACCGGCGGGACTGGTATACTCGAGGTGCTTCGTCGAGGCCGTCGACAAGGATTGCCTGCTGCTTGACAAGAAGACATAAATCTGGACTGACAACCCCAATCCTTCTGCCATCTCATCTGTACACAGCACAACAAACTTGTCACATTGACTTTGCGATTGCGATCCCCCGCACTACGAAACAAGGCTGAAAGCCTCATCACCGCCAACTTCCAACTACACATATACGAAACACTCTCACATCGCAACTTTACTACTGTTACACCCAAAAACTCTTAGCCATGTCTCAAGGCATGCAGTTCACCGACAAGGCGTCTGCCGCTCTGGCCGACGCCCAAGATCTTGCTCAGCAGTACTCTCACTCACAACTGCTACCTATCCATCTGGGTGTAGCTCTGCTCGAACCCTCTCCGGATGAGAGCAAGGACCAGCAGAACGACCACGCCCACGCTTCACACGCCGCTGCTTCTGCCCCTCTCTTCAAACAAGTTGTCGAGAAGGCGCATGGCGATGTACAGCTGCTCGACCGCGCTCTCAAAAAGGCGTTGGTCCGCACGCCCAGCCAAGATCCTCCACCCGAACATGTCAGCGTCGCACCCGCTTTCTCAAAGGTCCTGCGATCTGCGAATGAGCTGTCCAAGACGCAAAAAGATAGCTATATCGCGGTGGATCACCTGATCCAGTGTCTCGTACAGGACCCGGCCGTTCAGCGCTGTCTTGCAGACGCAAATGTTCCCAACACCAAGCTCATCGACACTGCAGTCCAGCAGATCCGTGGCACTAGACGGGTAGACAGCAAGACTGCTGATGCAGAGGAAGAGAACGAGAATCTGAAGAAATACACCATCGACATGACGGCTATGGCAAGGGAGGGTAAGGTCGATCCAGTCATTGGTCGTGAGGAGGAGATCAGGCGTGTTGTCCGAATCTTGTCCAGGCGAACCAAGAACAACCCCGTCCTCATTGGTGAGCCCGGTGTCGGTAAAACGACTGTCGTTGAAGGCTTGGCCAGCAGAATCGTCAACGCCGATGTACCTGCTGGACTTGCAGCCTGCAAGCTCCTCAGTCTGGACGTTGGTGCGCTCGTTGCCGGCTCAAAATACCGCGGCGAGTTCGAAGAGCGCATGAAGGGCGTTCTCAAGGAGATCGAAGACAGCCGAGAGATGATCGTCCTCTTCGTTGACGAGATTCACCTTCTCATGGGTGCCGGTAGCTCTGGTGAGGGCGGCATGGATGCTGCAAACTTGCTGAAGCCTATGCTTGCCCGTGGTCAGCTGCACTGTATTGGTGCAACCACACTGGCCGAATACCGAAAGTACATCGAGAAAGACGCAGCCTTCGAGCGTCGTTTCCAGCAGGTCTTGGTCAAGGAGCCTACCCTCGCCGAGACTGTCTCGATTCTACGTGGACTCAAGGAAAAGTACGAGGTCCACCATGGTGTCACGATCCTCGACGGTGCCATTGTCTCTGCTGCGAACCTTGCCACTCGCTACCTTACGCAGCGCAGACTGCCGGACTCAGCAGTCGATTTGATCGACGAGGCAGCAGCCGCTGTCCGTGTCGCTCGCGAATCGCAGCCGGAGCTTCTTGACTCAATGGAGCGTAAACTGCGCCAACTTGAGATTGAGATTCACGCGCTCGATCGTGAGAAGGATGATGCATCCAAGGCACGTTTAGGTGAAGCCCGCGCGGAGAAGGCCAACATCGAAGAAGACCTGAAGCCACTGCGCGAGAAATACGAAAGTGAAAAGGAGAGGTCCAAGGAGATCCAGGAGCAGAAGATCAAGCTTGACCAGCTGAAGACCAAACAGCAGGAGGCTGAGCGTACTCGCGAGCTAGCGACTGCGTCAGATCTCAAGTACTACGCCATTCCGGATGTCGAAGCTCGCATCGAGACTCTGGAGGCGCAGAAGCTTGCCGCAGACCAGGCGGCTCGACACGACAGCCACGGCGAGGCCCTCGTCGCTGATGCCGTCGGTCCCGATCAGATCAATGAAATCGTTGCTCGCTGGACCGGCATTCCTGTCACTCGCCTCAAGACTACGGAGAAGGAGAAGCTGCTGCAGATGGAGAAGGTGCTTAGCAACCTCGTTGTCGGTCAGAAAGAGGCCGTCACCTCTGTCTCCAACGCCATTCGTCTGCAACGATCTGGTCTCAGCAACCCGAACCAGCCACCTTCGTTCCTGTTCTGTGGTCCTTCCGGTACTGGTAAAACTCTGCTCACAAAAGCACTAGCCGAGTTCCTCTTCGACGACTCCAAGGCGATGATTCGTCTTGACATGTCAGAATACCAGGAGAGGCACTCGCTCAGTCGTATGATTGGTGCTCCACCCGGCTACGTCGGCCACGACGCTGGTGGTCAGCTCACCGAAGCTCTGCGTCGTCGTCCGTTCAGCATCCTTCTCTTCGACGAAGTCGAGAAGGCTGCAAAGGAAGTCTTGACCGTCCTTCTGCAGCTCATGGACGACGGCCGCATCACCGACGGACAAGGACGCATCATCGACGCCAGAAACTGCATCGTCGTCATGACATCCAACTTGGGCGCCGACCACCTCGCTCGCCCCACCTCGCCGGATGGTAAAATCGACCCCACCACTCGCGAGCTCGTCATGCAGTCTCTGCGCAACTGGTTCCTGCCCGAATTCCTCAACCGCATCTCCAGCATCGTCATCTTCAATCGTCTCACCAAGAGAGAAATCCGCAAGATCGTCGACGTGCGCCTTGACGAAATCCAAGGCCGTCTCAAAGGCAATGGTCGCGACGTCAAGATCGACCTGTCCACAGAGGTCAAAGACTACCTGGGCTCTGCCGGCTACAGCCCCGCTTACGGCGCCCGCCCTCTCGCCCGTCTTATCGAGAAGGAAGTCCTCAACAGACTTGCTGTGCTCATCTTGCGCGGTTCCATTCGCGACGGCGAGACTGCGCGCGTTGAGATTGAAGACGGTCACATTGTTGTCTTGCCTAACCACGGCGACAGCGATGGTGACGATGACATCGACATGAGCGACGAGGATGCGCTCGAGGAGCTTGAGGGCCCCGATCGCGATCGCGACATGGACCTCTACGACTAAGGGAAATCAGGAGTGATGGCAGAGGGAAGAAAAAAAAAGTGTTTCTGAGCGTTCAAGCGGGTTCTGAAGATTGTTCGACGTTGATGATTTAAACTTTCGTGTTGATACCTTTTAAGATGGGATTTTCAACGGCGCTAGAGGAAGGCGTTCAGAGATAGTCACGATAGTCAATTGACTTTATGAATATACGAGAATTTCCAAAAACTTTTCCAACACGCTCAATGAACGCTGACAGACTCCATATGTAAGTATATGATTGTTTAGTATATGATCGCTACGATTAACCATCTGATGTCAACAAATGCTCGTCTAAACACAATTCACATTACCATGAATCCATCACAACAAACCACCACTCCCACTCTCACGACCAATCCTTCTCGCCCGCCAGGAAGAAATCCCTCACACTCGCATGCCTCCCGCCATGCTCCTGGGCGCGCAGACTCACCCCATCCGCACCCTTGCGCCACTTCAAAGGCCGCTTGGCCCCGAGCCAGGCGTGCGCGTGCCTGTCCTCCGCCCAGCACTCGCCGCAAATCCCCACCTGCAGCGTGCACGCCGCGATCAAGTCCGCCAGCGGCACGAGTTTGGTCCGGATCCCGCAGTGCGAGTGGTTGCGGTCTACTTGGTACTCCGGGATTTGCTTGAGGCGGTCGAGGAGAAGGTGGATGTCGCCGTCGTAGGTGGCTGGCGCGTCTGCTGTTGATGATGATGGGTTGTTTTCGTTGATGATGATGATATTTTCGAGCCGCAGCGTGCCCGCTCGAAGGAAGAAGCGCACCATCTCGCCGAATTGGAATGAGTCGCATTCGGGGGAGCTGTCGTAGCCTAGACGGCATTGGCGGGCGCGAGAGGAGTAGGAGCTGAGGAAGTGGGTTTGCATCGATTGGATTGTCTCGAGGAGGCTGTCACGGCGGAGCATCAGTTCTTCTTCGATGCGGTTGGGAAGGTCCCACCAGAGAGGGTCTTCGAGGTCGGCTTCTTGACCCACCCAGCCTTTGATGATGAGTCTTGCGCTGTACTTGTCGACCCATGGTGGGTAGTCGAGCATGAGGCCGACCAGGAGGCGTTGGCGGACGCGCTCTTCGGCGAGCCCGGCGTCTTGCTTGGGTTGGGTTTTGGCGTCGAGGGCTTTGATGACTTTCTTTCGTCGGACGTGGGTCTTGACAGCGTCGAGAGCATCGAACCGATCGGCGACAATGGCTAGGTTGGCGAGGTTAGACACCGGCGGTGTCGCTTGAGTGTCTTGCCCGTGCAGGATGAGTAAGAAGTCGGTGAGCAGAGGCTGGATAGACTTGACGGCTGAGATGCGACCGATATCTTCAATACGAATGACAGGAAGCTGTTCAGCTGGAGCAAGAGATAGGTCCTGGAACTTCTGGAGGAGGTGATCGTGTTGCGAGACAATTTGCTGGCCTTCTCCGAATCGACCAGTCTCCAAAAGCCGCTCGAAATATTTGGACTTTGCTTTCAGAGCTGAGATGCTGACCCGGAACGAGTGGACCATCGAGCCTGGTAGAGCATTACCATGCTTGATTTGTAACACAAGGTCGCCATTCTTCGAGGCAATGTCTGCTATGCCTGTTTCTTCTTTCTCCGAAGCAGGTTTCTTGGTAGGAGTGTCGATATGTTCCATTATGATATATGTTACAGCTAGCCTTTTTGCAAGGCTTTTACTGTGTGCTCAACTCAGGGGTACGGCCAGAACATATCGTCGTTTTCTATGGTCTTTGTTGTGCTTGTATGTGAGTGGTATAGCGTGGCAACATGGGCGAGCAAGTGGTGGACGAAGTCCAGAATCACGTCAGGCGACTCTGCAAGCCGGCCTCAGGCAAGATTACATAACATCGTTAAAGCTAAAGTCCATTGTTTATCACGCCCCGCTGTCGCGTTTTCCAGACCGCGAACGCTTCTGAATGCGCCGGCGATAACCATATTCATAAACGACGGAGGATCACTGGCGGAGATGGCAACAAAACACCAGGAGAACACAGCACTGCTGACTGAACACTTCCGATATACTCCTCTGGTACGCTTTGCGCTCAATGCAGGCCCGAATCAAGCTAATCATCACAGACCCTCTTGGACGACATCATCAACACAGTCAACGAACTAGTGTTCCGTGCAATCAATGCCATAGAATCTGGATTCTCAAATTCATCGCCCGAATCACTTGGGTACCGACCTGCACCTAATGTCGAATACCCATCTGAAGAAGCCCGCCGCAACGCACTGCTCGAGCAAAAGCAGGCTGAAATCGACACTGGCATAATACAACTGGAATCTTTGCTTAACGCCATTGTGGACAAGGACTTTGACAAGTTTGAAATCTACACTCTACGCAATATCCTTGCGGTCGGACACGAGGAAGAAAGCCTGGCGCGTTGGGTGCGACTGGAACACTACAAGAACCTGGAGCTCGGCAGTAGCACGGTCACAATCACCCCGGAGGAGTTGCAGCTGCAGCGACGCAAAGTCCAGGAGACGGCGAAGCTCAATGCAATGCTCAAAGCGGAGGAAGCGCGTAACAAGGCCATCATTTCGCAACTTCACACCCTCACGGGGCAGCAACCAAAAGACAAGCAGCAAGCACCACAAGAATCCGACACAGCATCACAATCGCCTTTTAGCTTCCTCACAACATCTCCACATACCTCTTCGACCGCACAGCCACTTTCGCAGAATCTACAATACGCCATAGCCCAGCTCCCAGCTCTCCGTGAACTACTTGCACAACTCAAAGAATCTCTGGCATCGCTTCCCACAGCTAGACAAGCACGACAAGGCGAGAACTCGATGGAGGCCAAGAGACGCGGGTACATCAACGCACAGTCACGAAGAGCATTGGAAAGGAGAGGGGTTGATGTCAGCAGCCAAGAGGGTGAGGCTGTGGCGAGTGGTAGGAGGAGAATCGCAGCGGATGAGGTACAAGGTCTTGAAAGTGTGGTTCAGGCTATGGCAGGAGCTGCGGATCAAGGTGATAGCATGCAAGAGTAGTGGAATTTTGTCGGGATTACTGCTTTTGTTTGGGCGCAATGGGAGTTTTCTGGATCTTGGGACCGGCATATGGATAGGGTTGGGTTGATACCACGGGTGAGTTGAATTGAATTTTCTTCTTTAACTTCTCGTCTTTAATCTTTGGTTCATTGTGAGGAGAAGAACGCTCTGAGCTCTACTATCACGAAGAATATGCCACACTTTCCAGGTTTTTGCGCGGTTTCAACAAGACCCAAAACCTCCATAATGCCACTGTCAATGCCCCGAACAAGGATCTTCGAAGGTGCGGCTCCGCAGCATCGGCACCTATGCGATAGCACGTCAGAGAACCCTCTAGCCTCGAGGCCGGCCTGGCAGTGAACAACCTTCCTGTAAAGACCCGCGGTATGCTTTCACTGTTAGCTACGCGAGCCATTTATTTCTTTTGTAAGTTCAGCGTCTTCATCGACTGCTCTGGGACAAGCACTGGTCTTTTGGTGGAGTAGTGAGCCTCTCTATGGTAGTAGCACGGCTTTTGTCCGCTTGATGCAAAGTAGACTTTCACATGCTTCTTCCTTGCCAGAGCTCTCCCTCTACTCACCACACCTCACTTCACAATCTTGCTCACACTAATCCCACAAAACATTTCCGACCCCACTCCAACTCTCCATCCTAACTCCCAATTCTTGCAACACACACACAATAAAAGCGTCCACGATGAGAGACCTTCTCTGCAGGCTTCGGCCTCAACTGGACCCGGCCGATCTACAGACCAACGACCGTATCAGACCGACGACGACCGCCACCACCCCTGCCGTCGATGCTGGTGACAAGGAAGCCAACGGCATCCCGAAAGAATCCTCCACCGGCGCTCAACCTTGCTCCAGCTCTACTAACGCTACTGACCACAACGAGGGAGTTGTTGACAGGGGCGCCCAGCACGGCGTGCAGAAGATCGAAGCAACCACGCAGGCATGGA
Organism: Cladosporium sp. IMV 00045; assembly: GCA_001931905.2. NCBI lineage: Eukaryota > Fungi > Ascomycota > Dothideomycetes > Cladosporiales > Cladosporiaceae > Cladosporium > Cladosporium sp. IMV 00045. Next base: position 64,571 of record MSJI02000369.1, on the reverse strand, counting down.
GCAAGAGGCACTTGGCTGCTGCCTACGTTATGTGAGTATAACCAGTGTCGAGCTAACCGAACGTGCACAACTGACGGTTTCGCGACGAGGATCTGGGTCATCGCGTTCATCAACGCGTTGGAGCAGGGCATGGGCTTCGGTCTCACCAGCTACGTGACAAGCGCTTTCTCGCTCCACTCGTTGACTTCAGCAACCGGCGTCATGTCTAGCTTGATCGGCGGTCTGACCAAGCTGCCTCTCGCCAAGTTGATCGATGTTTGGGGTCGCCCTCAAGGATACATTTGCATGGTGGGCTTCTTGACGCTCGGACTCGTGATGATGGCCGCCTGCAATGGCGTTGAGCTCTACGCTGCCGCTCAAGTCTTCTACTGGATCGGACAGAATGGAACCGACTACGTTGTCAGCATCTTCGTGGCCGACACCTCTCACCTCAAGAACAGAGGTCTCATGTTCGCTTTCCTCGCCTCGCCCTACATCATCACATCCTGGGTCGCCGGCCCACTCGCACAAGCCTATCTGGGCATCAAAACAGTTGACGGCGTGCCCGTCGTCGCTGGCATTGGCTGGAGATGGGCCTATGGCACCTTCGCCGTCGTTACCCCTATAATCTCTCTGCCGCTGTACATGCTCTTCCAGTACAACTACAACAAAGCAGTCAAAGCCGGCCTCATGCCCGTCCGCGAGAGCAACCGCACGCTCGCCCAGTCGATCAAGTACTACATCATCCAATTCGACGCTCTGGGTCTCTTGCTCATCATGAGCGGCCTGGCACTGTTCCTACTGCCCTTCAACATCTACTCCTACCAATCCAAAGGCTTCGCCTCGCCCATGATCATCTGTATGATCGTCTTTGGCGCCGCCTTGATCATCGCCTTCGCCTTTTGGGAGCGCTACGGCGCCCCTATCACCTTCATTCCCTACCACCTGCTCAAAGACCGCACCGTGCTGGGCGCCAACCTCCTGGCCGCCGTGATCTTCTTCGGCTTCTACATGTGGAACGGCATGTTCTTCTCCTTCCTGCAAGTCGTGTGCGGTCTCACCTTCACCGAAGCGACCTACATGGGCAACATCTACAGCATCGGCAGCTGCCTCTGGAGCTTCGCGGCGGGCCTCCTGATCGCCAAGACGGGCCGGTTCAAGGCCCAGGCGCTGTTCTTCGGCGTGCCCTTCACGATCCTCGGAGCGGGTATGATGATTCACTGGCGCCAGCCGGACGTCAACATTGGCTGGATCATCCTCTGCCAAATCCTCATCGCCTTCGCCGGCGGCACGCTAGTGATCACAGAGCAAATAGCCGTCATGGCCGCGACGACGCACCAGTACGTCGCCGTCGTGCTCGCCGTGCAATTCATGTTCTCCTCGGTCGGCGGCGCGATCGGGCAGACCGTCTCCACGGCCGTCTGGACGGGCACCTTCCGCCACCACCTGGTCCGCTTCCTGCCGGCCTCGGAGCAGTCCAAAGTCGACACCCTCTACAGCGACCTGGTGGCCCAGCTGGCGTACCCCGAGGGCACGCCGGCGCGCGCCGCCGTGCAAGCTGCTTACGCAGAGTCGCAGAAGTGGCAGCTCACGGCCGCTATTGCTAGTTTGTCGCTCATGTTCCCTTGCGTGATTGCTTGGCGCAACTATGATCTCAAAATGCACAAGCAGGTTAAGGGGACTGTCGTCTAAGCGCGACTATCTTTTGAGTGGGCATAGCAGTGAGATGCAGCATCCCGTTGGCAAAACTGGCAGCACAGCAGCGAAATGCAGCATCCCGCTGGCAAAATCGGCAACACACAGTCTTGAAACGAGACAGGCGTTTTTCTGGAAAAGCTAAGAAGACTGCAAGAAGCTCTTGCTCTCCACGACAACGAAAAAAAGTAAGTTGATTTTCTCTTTTCCCCTTGTTCTTTTGATCGGTTTTGGAAGGCAAATGGCAACGAAATGGAATGCGGGTAACAGAGGCTCCTTGAGGTGATAGTATAGCACTTCAGTAACGCAAAGAAACGAAAGTCAAGTAATGTCTTCTCTATTAACTTCAGTTCTCGAACTGCTCTCTTCGCTCTTGACCAGGAATGCAATTTTGTGACAGGCAAAAACGACAGGTGAGGAAGGTTTATGAGAACGAAGTACAGTAGAATGAGGCATATAGATTCCTCTTGACATATAGCCAAAGGATTAGCCAAAGAGTATAATTAGGTCTTTCATGAAAATTCTTAATATAGTCATCGTCAAATTAAAAGAAATGCTCGCCGATGAAAGCATCAGGAAAAAAAAAATAAAAATAAAAATAAAAAAATAAAAAATAAAGAAAAAAACAATTTGAAGAAAGGCAGAAGGTGAAGAATCCACTCATCGCAACCCCAACTCGATTTCCCTCCTCCTCTCCTCCCGTCCACCCAAAACTTGCTGCTGCTGAGAATCCCGTCTCTGCTCCTCCCGCCTGGTAACACCCCTCCACACGCCATCCCACGGCCTCATTTTCAGCTTCGGCCAGCGCGAAGGCGCCGGCGGCAACTCTGCGCTAGGCCATGAAGCACCCGTTCCAACACCGGAGGAACTCGACCCCGTACCTGCTCCCGGAGCGTAGTAGCCGTGCGCGGGCGCGTCGTCGGCGTCCTGGTCTTGACCTTGCCAGTCGATGTTGTACGTGCTGCTTTGCGCTTGCTGCTGGACGCTCTGCGCGGGCTGGTCGTTGGCCAACAGCAGCATGAGCATTTGCTGGCGCTGCATTTCTTCCTCGGAGATGGAGTGCGGATCGTAGCCTGTAGGTTCGCCGGGAGGGGAGTGGGCGCCTCGGGTGGAGGTCGGGTACATGTTGCGGATATAGTTTTCGTAGTAGCCGGTTGGCTGGTAGGAGCTGGATCGTTCCGTCGTTGGCTCGTAGGTCGATACTGCAGGGCCGGTGGTGAAGCTGGTGCGGGCTGGTGAGGCGGAGCCGAGGGGTACGTGGTCTGCTTGACGGGGTTGGGAGCGGATTTGGGAAATGCGGCGTTGGGATAGCAGGAAGAGGCCGGCGTAGACTATGGTGCTGATTCCGGCGGCGATGGCGAGGAGGAGAGTGGGTGTTTTCCACGTGTAGGTTGAGGAGACGATGAAGTGGTAGAAGACTGTGAGGATGCCGACGATACTGGCGATTCCGCAAGGCTGGTGGATTTCTTCGGCTTGGAAGAGCGGATTCCGTATTGTGAATGATAGAAGGGCAGAGAAAGAGAAGCCTGCTGTGAGGATGGCAATGCCGAATATCCCTACTGCGGTCTGGTTGACGCGCAATGTCGATGTTTCAACATATGTCGCCGGGAGCATGAGGAATCTACAACGCCTTGTCAGTCGCATGCACTCTCACAAAAGACAATTTTGAGCATAGATCAAGACATACCCTCCCAAAATCATCACCGACGAAGCCACAGCAGTGACCCGCCAATACCACAGCACAGCATCCTTGTCGGCGCGCAGGCCATCCAAACTGCGATAACTCGGTTCCTGCGACGACCGCATAGGCGCCTCGAGCGTCTGCAGCACGTTCACGGCGAATGCTCTTCCTTTGGACCTCCTCGATGTATTCATGCCAAATTCTTACGCCGCCCCACCGCCGTCAAGCCTGTATGCTGTTATGCCGCTGTGCTCATCCGTCGCTTTATTGTTCGAGTCGCAGTGCTGTGTCGCCTGTGTTTGCGCTGTCGCCTGGCGGACTTCGAGCTCCTGCTCGCAGCTGAAGCACTGGCAGTGCGCGCCTCCTCAGATTTTGTCTTTTCTCGTGACAGCCTGGAAATATCGCCCTGCACGTGGTCGACAAGTCGCAGTCGTCGCAAAGTTGTTGTTGCGAGCTCGGAGTCGAGCGGTGCTATCACACACGTAAACAAAACACCTCGGGTGGGTTAGAATGCAGGAACGAGTCGTTCACAAAGTAAGTATCGTCAAGATACAAGCCTGGACGAGAGATCAACAGGACCAGACCCGGCAGTCGGTGCTGTCCAAGAAGCCTTCGTATCGCAGATCTTGGACGAACACAGCCGGCTCAGGCTGGCTTCGCGTTAGCTGCCCACCTGCTTGCTAGGACATGGTCGTACCAGGCCCCCTCTTGGCGTGGCAGTGTGATGCATTTCTGCCTGGATGTGGTTTGGAGTGATACAACCGGACATACCGCTCAAGTCAGTCTCGTGCTCTGCTCGAACATGCATGTCAATCCTCCAGGCGGATGATCGATGCCGTTCTCCACCGCCATAACATTCCTTTCACTTAGGATGGTTAAGCTTCGAGCTAAAAAGCTTCAGTGCCGCTATTTCGGGACTGTCTGGGACAAGGTGTTGACGGCATGTTTGAGATTCGCTGGGGACGTTCTTCAGAAGTTAGTATCATAGATTGCTTTACTAGACTTTCGCCGCAATCATCCATAATTCAGGGCGGATCACTACATACTAAACGCCAATGTTCCGGAGAGAAATCATACCGAATCATCACACATTATTATCATCTCCCCTCCTGAACATGCCTCCAAGAGGCCTTCTAGGCACACTCTCTCTGCCAGCTTGACTCTCGTCATTATCCACTTCCACACTCCTAGCCCTGCGCTTACCAAACCGACCAGTCCCAGTGCCAGCCCCAGCCGCAGCATCCCCAGTCCCAGCACCAGCACCAGTCGCTGAAGGATCCGCAGGAAGCACACCAACACTTCCCGGCGGCGGCAGAACAGCATCAAAAGGCGCACCGCCAAAGACATGCCCTTCGTGCACTCCCCAACCAGCCTTCCTTGTGAACAAAGCCTCTCTGAACCCCTCATACCCCTTCTGCGCCACACCATAGCCAAACCCAACATCCCTCGCCACAGGCACGTGGTTGAACCTGAAATCCCACACGCTCGCGTAGACCATTCTGTACGCGCTGACAGCCATGATAGAACCGATGATGGCGCCCGCAACGACGTCGTACCAGTTGTGAAACTCATCGATCGTCAGCGCACCAGCTATGAGCGTCGCGCCCAGCACGGGAGCGTAGAGAACAACAAGCTTCCAGTAGGAGGCGTGGTAGTTGCTGAAGTCCTTCAACTTGGCGTTGAGATAGAGGTACAGGTAGATGAACCCAGCGAACGCAGCTGTTGAGTGTCCCGAGGGGAAGGATTCCAGACTGTCGTCGATTTGATTTTTGTCGCCCGTGCATATGCTGCGGTCGTACATGATCTGCCTCCAGCCTTGGCCTGATTGTGCGCCGTAGAGCGGTACTCTTGGGTTGCAGACGGCGAGGAAGTGGGGTCTCAAGCCGCCGATGAGCCATTTGAGGAAGACTTGGAAGACTGCGGCGGTGATCAGAGAGTACAACAAGCCGAGGATGGCGTTGTTGACGTCCCAGAAGGAGCGGATGCGGATTTGCATGAGTAGGATGAAGAATATGGGCACCAGGGCGGCGAGCATTGCGGCTGCCCAGATGGGGACGATCTCTTTACGCAGAGGATAAGCGAACTCGGGGTAGACGATGTTGCCGTTTTCGAAGTTCACTGGGAACGACCTAGAGGGAGCTGGAGGGGCGAAGTAAACCTGGTATCACGCGTCAGTATGTGTACCAGCACGCGTGCATTGATTTCCAGAGAAAGCTTCTCTTCCAACAAGAATAAGGCAATACCCACCCCAAGACCAATCGCCCCCATGATGAACATGACAACAACATCAAAGACAATCCCTTTCAACCACTGTCCGAAGCGCGGACGAGCGTTCAGATTATCATTACCATAAGCCGCACGCTCTTGAGCATTGGTCTGGCGATCACGGCGAGCCATCAATCCTCTGAGGCCAGTCTTCTCCGAAGCGGGAGCTGCTGCTGGTGCATTACTGCCGGCTACTGCAGTGGCCGTGTTGGCATCTGCAGGCTGGGGTTTTCTGTTGAAGAAAGGCATGGTGGGTTCTTGTTTTCAGCAAGTAGACGTGAGGAGATGTTGCGTGTCTAATGGGGGAAGAGGGGAAATAGCAATGAGAGTGATGCTTGTGAACAAATACCTGAAGTCGCTTCAGTGAATGCTCTCGCACGATCACATGTGCTAGAGATACAACAGTCCATGAAGGCAGGTTTGATCGTAGCATCAGTTCAGTCGCCATTGATTCATCGTCATGTGCGATGCCAGCAATCACGGGCACGTTACAGGTTCAAGACTTGTTTTGCTCTCACTTCGGCCGCTGTACCAAGGTTGATCGGATTGAAGCCAGAGGTTTGAGGCACGCGCGGCCGTGATGCCATTATTTATCCAGGTAGGGCATAAACCATCGTGAAGACGTTAAACGAATTCAATTGTCTTGGGAGTTGGGGCTTGAAGCCCAGATGGAGACCCTTGAGAGCAGTACGGAAGGTCCAAGCCCGCTCCTCGAGCTTGGTCCCTTGCGGGCTCTCCACTTCGCTCCCCAGTAAACCCGCAATGCATTGAACTACATAAAAGTGTCACTTCCCTTCCAACACATCCATACCAGCTTCCAACATACCAAGAACGCTACTTGGCAAGAACGAGTCGAAGAACACCCCTCCACGAAATATCGTAGATACCCAAAAAGCCACAAGAAACCCAACACTTCAACTACCCCTCCAAACAAACCAAACAACCAGACCCCCAAACCATGGCATCAACCTCCACCGACATCCCCCAACCGCCCCGGGACATGAGCGAAATCGACCGCATCGACTCCTCCCTCCTCTTCCCATCCTTCACCGCCGACACAGCCTGGACGCTCGGCAACCTCCTCCGCCAACGCCTGCTCCCCCAACCTTCGCCCGTCATAATCGACATCTCCCTCGCCCAAAACTCTCACACCCTCTTCCGCACCGCAACGCACAGCGGCACGCAACCCGACAACGACAGCTGGGTGGCGCGCAAGCGGGCGACGGTGCTGCGGTTCGGCAAGAGCACGTGGTTCATGCACAACAAGCTGGGCGGGGACGAGGGACTTTTTGCGAGGAAGTATGCGCTCGGCGAGAGGGCGGGGGAGTATGCGATTCATGGCGGCGGGTGGCCGGTGAGGGTCAAGGGGGTGGAGGGCGTGGTGGCTGTTGTGGTTGTGAGTGGGCTCAAGCAGGAGCAGGATCATGGCGTTATTGTGGCGGTGGTGGGGGAATTGTTGGAGAGTATGGGCGTTGATGTGGCGGAGAAGAGGAAGGAGGATTGAGAGTTGAGAATTGAAGGCTTGGTTTTGTGATATGTCGGGATAGATTTAAAATGACGTTTTTGTTTGGGCATTTGTACTTTCGGACGCTGCTTCTTCATCGTGTGAGATTGAGGAAGAGTCCTCCCATAGTACAACGAATAGTATACAACGATCATCCATATCCAAACACACAGCATCTATGCTACAACTTCGCCTTGGCCTCCCAGTTCCCCTTCGACTCCTCTACGATGCCCCTGGCGATTCCTCTGGCAATCCCCATATTGGTAATCATAGGATTCACCCCGCTCGCCGACGGGAAGACACTGGCATCGCAAACCCAAAGACCCTCGCAACCCCACACCCTCCCCCTCTCATCGACGGCGCTGTTGCTCTCCGACGTACCCATGCGACACGAACCCATCTGATGCGCAGAAGCGAACCTCGCGGGACCTCCCGTGGCCTGCAGCCGTGCCAGCCAGGCCTGGAAAGCGGTGTCGTTGATTGAAGGGTGTTCGATGGGCGTGAGAGTTGTTTTTGATTGGTCGTCGGCTGTGGGGCGGACGAAGGGCGGTAAAGTGGGGATTGTCGAATGGATCTCCCGTGCACCAGCGACGTACAGCAGCTCGGCGAGGCGGAGGAGGCCGTGGAGGATGTGTTGCTTGTCGTACGCAGATGGATCGTACGTGATCTTAGCGCGGGCTGGGTTCCCGGGTTGAGAGGAGACAGTGCCGCCGTGGCGGTCGCGGGAGAGGGAGATGTAGCCTGTCGTCCGTTTCATGTTTGCTGCGAACAATTTGGCTTGCAGCCCGCTGCGCCAGGGGAAGGCTGGGAGGAAAAGTCCGGGGAGCATGGTTGTGGCTTCGAGTTTGGCACCGTAGCCGTCGCCGGAGAGGTTTTCGAATTCGTTCACAACGGCTGTGAGGATAGGGCCTTCCCATGGCCGAACTTCTTCGTCCCAGACGGCCGCTAGGAAAGAGACGGGGTGAAGGTGAAGATGACGGCCGATATGAGGGTTCGTCAGACCGGACCGTTTGAGAAGGAGAGGAGTAGCAATGCTACCAGTCGACACAATTACTCGCGGTGCCTTGATGAGCAGGTCTTGAGTCCGCCTGTCAGGGCCAACGACATTTCCTGCAGCATCCCGCGCGGTCCAGCGACCTCGAACGCCGGTTGCTACCCGCTGTCCATTAGTAGACTCATCAAAGACAACCTCAGCGCACTCGAACCCCTCAATAAATTCAGCACCAGCCTCAGCAGCATCAGGCAAGAAAGTTTCTGTTGGCCCTTTCTTTCCACAGCTGCCACATCCAAGCGTACAGTAACCGCAATTGTGTGCTTCACCGCCGGTATTCTGCGGCACAGGCTTCGCGCTCCATCCCAATTTCCTTGCGCCCTCAAGCAGGACCTGATTCGTCTTGTTGTGCTCGATAGCGGATGTTCCGACACCCATCCGATCACAGACGGCGTCCAGGTCTTGCTGGAACTCGCTGCCTGTGAATCTCTTGAGGCCAAACTTGTGCGACCACTCCTGTCGAACGTAGCCTTGCGTTTGCAATGAAGCGCTCCAATTCACCGTACCGCCCCCGCCCCATGCGCTGCCAGTGGCGATCGACATGACTGCGCCCTCGGACATGATCATGCCGGCGTTGTCGAAGAGGTGTGTAGCCGCTTCTTGTTCAGACATAGGCAAACGCAGAGGAGACCAGTAATATCCTTTGTCCACGACGATGACTTTCAGGCCTGATTCGGCCAAGGTCTTCGCTGCAACGGCGCCACCGCAGCCACTTCCAACGATGACAACGTCAGCTGTGATGATTTCCGGCTCAGGTGAGCTCGATGGCGGGAACTGCAGGAAGCGAAATGGATAGCCATCCTTCGCTGGACTACCATGGTTGGGCACGCGCGGATATCCAAGAATGTGTCCCAAAGTTGGGGAAGTGCGAACCCAGTAGACGGTAGCAAGCGCTGTCATGGAGGCATGAAGGCCACGCAGCATGGAAAGTCTTGAAGTAGCCCATCCTTGTAGTACACGTTCACGGTCTTGAATGGGTAGACAATCCAGAGGTGTTGCGTAGCCGGTCAGCAGAAGCGAGCCCGCTCGTGTGCTTGTGGGTGTCAGCTCATTTCACTTGCGCGTTCAATTAATTGGTGGTGCTTGTCGTTTGCAAGAGAAAATCTGGAACGTTCATCGACGACTTTTGGAATAGCATGGCAAAAAGAATATGGCACGCCTTACTTGAGAGAATTGAGGATGAACAGGAATCCCTTTTTGGCGGTATCATTCATCTGATATCCCAACATGCGCAGCAGACTGTGTCTGAATTCCGACTGCGCGGTAGCATTCTCGTTGAGGAAATCATCGACAAGACCGTTTTCCGGCTGGGCGCCGGCGCTGGCGATTCGCAGAATGCGGTTTCTAGCACCTGCATACAGATCTGCCCGTAATGGGTGCTGCAGGAGTCTGTTCCCTCGAGCTGGAGTGAAAGACGGTATCACGGTGTCGGCGATCGCGGCGAAGATGCCCCATTGTTCAGCAGTCAAGACATGATGTGGCGGCGGAGGCAGAGGGATGGCAGGCGGCCGATCGTCTGGCGGGGTCTGGAGTTGCGGCTCAGACATTACAAGTGATAAATAAAGATTCGCCGCGAACTATAGCCGGGGAAGTGGTTGCGCAGCAGCAGTACAGAACGATCTCGACAAGTTGGCGGTGACGCTCGCTGGCTCGCTGAAGGATTGGGTTATGGAGGTTGAGCTCCGCAGAATGATGTCGCCGTGAGTGTGCGGTCAAGGCAAGATCTGCAGGGTTCAAGCGCTTTGGCCAGTGACGGATTGATGTAGCCGCATCAGGTTGCGCAACCGAACTTGACTAAGGTAGGGATAATAAGCGTGTCCAGGGACTCGACAACGGTAGAGCCGAACCGAGGCCCGACGACACAACAAACACTGGCGTGGCTGTCGGGAGTTCCAAACAAGACATTTTAATGAAAGATGGTAGAGGGGAAATGATGTGCAAGCATAAGCAAAAATCAAAAGCAAAGATAGGAAATACCAAGTTACGTCAAGGGATGAAGAGTCAGGGTAATACATGCAGTGAAGCATATCAGGATATCTCAACGGAGATGTGACGATCGGCCGGAAAAGCACAGAGGGTGGTGGTGGTGAACGGGTGAAGTCGAGAGGGAGAGAGGGACAGGCGAGCCAAAGCTGGAAGAAGAAAAGGGGATGATGTAAGTCAGCCCCAAGGCGAATGCTCGGTGAGAGCTTGAGCCAGACCCGGCCATCTGGAGGCTGGGGAGAAACAACAACAACATCACAATCAATCTCGCAGCAGTAGATGGTGGAACGAGCGCAAGAATATCGGGGCACGCTACTCTTCACTTGATGACCTGCAGTTGGTAGTTGATAGTGTGATGAGCTGCCTCGCTGGTGGTGCCCCAGCAGATTCGTTGGGATGAAACTCCACCCAATTGAGCCATAACCGCTGCAAGTCTCGCAAGTGTATGCATGCGCCAGTAGTCAACCACACGGCACTTGCCTGGCTCCTGGAGTCCCTGGTCTTGAGAGGCCTCCTTCCACGCCACGCCGTCCAATAATCCAGGCCTCCAGTCGGCACTTTTTTGCTATTTGGGTCTTGGACATACCAGGTCATGGCACATCGACTCTCAGTGGCGATGGTCTACATTGGCAGTGCTAGTGGTCAGTTCAGCAACGGTCTATCGTTCCATGTCCATCTGGCTTGCGTGGCTGGAGCGACCTGGAGTGGGCAATAGTAGTGGGTGGGTGGTGCGGCCACACGCGGCTATGTAACAAGTCCTACCAAGTCCTCTCCAAGCCCAGCAACCCCTCGAGTCCATCCCACGATATCAAACGCACGTCCTGAGAGCTTCGCCCGGGCGAGGTGGGCTGGCCATTTCAGGGCCACTTTCTTTGGTGTCAATGCCGCGGCGCTCATTGGGAGTATTGTCTCTGCCGTGGGATGGGCTACGCTGGCATCACGTAAAACGAACTTTTCTTCAACGTCTGAAGCTCGCACAGACTGTTGGCGCACGCGACATGATACTACTTGGGGCTCGACCTAGGGGTCCGACATTCGAAAGCGGTTCCAAAGCGGTTGCGCCGTAGCATGGCCGCCCTGCGAGAACCTCTCGAAGGCTCGAAGCTTCGTGCTGTCGGCGGACCCTCATCAGGGCCTGTCCTGGGCTAATGACAGAGGCGTGAGGGCAAGGATGCGTCCATGCATGCCCCGGCTGCAGCGGTGGCCGTGCGTCCTTTGAATGTCGCTGCTCTCATTGGACCAAGATAAGAAGTGCGCCGACGGTCAACGGCCTCTCTGCACGTTACTAAGGTAGGCATGAAGCGGGCATATCTGGCCAGCATCTGCGATGAGCCATCGGGATCGAGCAGGGTATCGAGAACACACCATCGTATCGACGTTGCAGGCATCATGACATGATTTGCTTCTGTGAGGGAAAAGAAATCCCTTCCAACGCGAGCACGATAATTCACGTGTGGAAGTCGGAAGTGAGGAGGCAAATCTCTTCCCAATCAGATGCGGCGTTTTTCTGCTTTCGGTCTGTATCAACGGCAAACCTACGGCATCTGCCCGAACAAAGCGCGAAGGGTGTCGCACGACGCCTGTCAGTATGCGGTTAGTGTGGGATACTGGTGCTGGTGTTGGTGTCATGGCCCAAACTCACTCGACCCGCGGAGACCCACGCTTGGGGAAACCGCCGTTCACTGCCAGTATGGCCCTATCGCCTTATACAACCATATCACCCGGCGCCCTCCCTCACATGCCTTATCGTCGTCGCCGTCGTCGTCGCTACTCCTCGCACGCCCTTCACCGCGCTGTTGTACATAGGCACCTAGTCGCCGCCAGTCGTCTTATCGACTTCTCACCCAGCAACAACACAACACACCCACCAGTTCGGTCACACCACACGCTACGGTACCCGACACTCCGTCACCTCTTATCTCTGGAGTGGTCAGCAATCAACACCGCAGTCGAAGCCCTCCGTATCACCCAACCCGATCCCCTTACTGCAAGGTCCGCGCCCCAAAAGGCAGGGATTCTCCAGACCGCTACGATACGATAGTCGTCGCAGCAATTTATCTTCCCATCGTCGCGCGACTGCTCCTTCAGACAGTCCCCGTCCACTTGAGGTCTCGTCCACACGACTCCTCAATCGATCAAAGAAGCCGAAACGATATATCGTTCTATGATATAACGTGTTTCCCACTCTCCCACCAACACATCTCAACATGATGGCGACCGCCTTCCCTCGCGCTGCGAGTAATAGTCCGTACACTATGGGACAAAACACCACTCCCTCACCTCCTCAATCCTACCACCCGAACAGCACTTCGCCTCAGACTCCTCCTTCGTCAAATCAGTCGCCTACAAGCTATCATTCGCACCTTCACGTCCGTCAGCTGCGTCCGCAGAAACAGCCTCTTTACACCCCCGCATGCCTTCGCCCGACCGAGTCCTCAAGACCCAAAGACATTCCCGGTCCTCGCGCCCCAGATACGCCGCCATCCAGCAAGCAGAACAGCTTCGACAGTGGTAACTTTGGCATGGGTATGACTGAAGCTCCTACTTCATCAGCACAAGAGTCGGATTTGGACTTGCTTCGTCAAGGGTTGAGCAGAGCCGCCAGCGAAGGTATCGATGAGGAGTATGGTGAAGTGACTGGACCGCCGACTATTGCCCACTGGAAGGTACGTTTCAACATTCTCTCGTCTTCTTTTTTTTTTTTTTTTTTTTTTTATATGCAGTCGATTGGGAGCCTCGGATATTTTCGAAGCACCGATCGACAGGTGCAGAAAGATGTGGTGCTGCAGAGCGTTGATCCGTGAGCGATACCGCGCTTTTATATGAGCGACCCCGGGGAGCACGCAAGGTGTCACGCAATCGCAATCATCATGGTCTCACACGGGCGCAAAGCGGGTCGTGCCTGATCACGCGCACATCTGCACATCCCCTTGCATCACAATACTTGACCTTAATGACCAATTACTAACATCTCCTTCCAGCCTAATGAGTCTGCCGAGTCCTGTGCGCTGTGCTCGACTGCATTCACGTGGTACTTCCGCAAGCACCACTGCCGCCGCTGTGGCGACGTCGTCTGCGCATCTCACCTCACCCGCACCGTCCCTCTTGACCAAAACGCCCGATACAACCCCAATGGCACCGAGAGCAAAGCATGTGACGCCTGCTTTCGCGCATGGCGCACTGTTAAGAAGCTGCGCCATTCTCGCGCCTCCAGCCTCTCCGGGTCCATGACTAGCTCCTTCTCCGGCAACACTGCGAAGCCTGGTCTGCCCATCCCGCAACACGTCAAACAAGATCCCAACATGATCGTTGGCAGTATGGCGCGCTCAGAGGGCGGCATGGTCTGGAGCACCTTCTAAACTTGGGTCGACCAAGAGTGAACGAACCTCCGACAAATCCCTTCACTACCTTCTACAAATAACGCACGACACGATTACACAGCACGCAGTCAAGCCATTTCTACACCACACACATCGCCGACACAACGATCAACAGCAGCTATCGGCGAAGAGCAATCAGACGAACACGATTCCTGATCTCCCTATTGAATCTTTTTAAACACCTTTTTTTGCAGTCCTGCGACTTTAGCGACCTTTTCGCTTCTTCACTCCTCCCGTCCCTTGCTCCCTCCCCCGTCCTTTGGACAGGAACAGGAAGCAAGACCGGGTCGAGTCATCCTTTTGCTTACTCTTAGCGTTTTAGCGATCTCTTTCTTGATTTTCCTTCTCCGATTTCGTTCGAGAGATATACCCACACCATAGATCGCGCGGGTCCTTTGCTTATTTCATTACTCTTTTTGCTGGCTAGACGGGGTCTTTTATGGGAATCTAAATTGGAATTTAACGGGAAACGGCAGTTTTTGGTCAACGGCAATTTTTGGTTTTGGTTTTCGATTGATTTCATTATTACTATTCTTCCTTCGGTTTCGGTCGAGGGATTGTATTACCTACCTATCAATCATCATTATTATTGTTTAGTCACTTTTTTGAAAGACTCGCTCTCAAGTATATATATATGGGCCACGCAAGAGGCAGAAACAAAAGCTTTTGTTCATTGCATTTCGTGCCCGCCGTCCACTTTCCTTTTCTTCCTGGAACACACATGTGCAACCTTCCTCCTCGCGTGCGAAGTGCACTCCCCCATCTCCATCTCCATCCCTCCGCGACAGTGACATGCCAACAGAAAGCACGTACCTCCTACTATCATCACAGAACCCTTCCTCCACAAACCTCAAAACCTCGTCTAGACCGCCAATCCTCAAATACCAATTCTTGTCGAACCTGACGTCTCGGCCTCCTCGGCATCCATCCCCCCCTTCGCTTCCCTGTCTCGCCAATTCCATCTTCTCCACCCTCAAGCATCCAAGCACCCAAGCCCCCGTCCCTCGATTCCGCTTGCTCAAATCTCAAACACACAGACAACATGAGCAACAAGGAACAGGGAGCAAGGACAAGGGCAGGGATGTTGAGAGTTGGGGAAGGGCACGCTTATCGGGGAAACGTTGCTTTTGCCAATAATTAATTATTTTCGCTAATGAAAAGGAACACATCAACCCTGCCACATGTGCCATGCCTGCGAGTTCGCGAGACCCTTATTATTTATTTTACAGTTAACTCGCTTCGACTCGCTTCGCGGCCATGTGGATTTGGCGAGGCCATGGGGAGCGATTTGGACTAGGTACAGTAGGTATTTAATCTGTTTGGAACTTCTCGCTTGCGCGATGGGGTCGTTCTTGCTTTTTTGCTTTTGCTTTTCTCGGGGTGCGTACTACTGCTTTTGCTACTACTGTTACAATAGTTGGTTCCCCCCGGGATCGCGGAGAAAGGAGTTGTATGGGGTTTGCGCCGCCGGGTATCGGTGTACAGTATGCACTGTTTCGTGTGCATGGTCTCTGCCAGTTCGCGTCTTTGCATGGTACTTCTCACGTTCCCTGTGCAAGGGTCGTAACGCGTCTTCTTTCGAGAAAGACGAGGAAAAGCAATCTGATCTCCTGCTCACGGGAAGAGAGATCTAGTTGTCTGCACGGAGCTGCACGCCTTCTCGTTCACTTTGGATTGTTGCTGAGCTTTCTATCTCTGTATGTTTGATTGATACCTAATAAACGTTTTGATCTTGCAGTATCACAAGACAGTTGACGTGCACTCTTTACCTACAACCGCCCGCCTAATCACAATGTCTCCTCAGGCGTCCAGCATCTGCTATTTCCGTGGCTCGTGGTTCTCCTCCAAGCGCCCGGAAAGAGAGACAGGTCGGAGGACCTATACCATCCCCCGGTGCCGGTGCCCGTACCAGCCTGCATGCATCTCTCCCACGTCGTCAACAAAAGGTCGTCCAATCAACGTCACCCTAAGCCGCCCAGCTTGACTTCACCTGAGTTTAAAATACCTATCCACCTCACGCAGCACACAGCATGCATGCGTGCATTCCACCTGGTCGTTGTACATGTACGACTCACAAGCGAGCGCTTGCGTGCGTGTGACCTTGTACGACGGAAGCCTTTCTGGTGTCTATCATCTCGCCTTTCGCGCGTGGGCCCCCAGTGCTGGAAGTGGCGCGGCCATTGGGGACGCGTTTCTACGCGCGCAGAGTGTGTTGGTAAGGACGAAAAGCACAAGCTTTTCCAACATTTGCTTGTGAGGTCGTGGTTTGATGGGCTTTAAGCGCCATGGCTGACGAACGGTGCTGGATTCGTGTATGTTCTTGTTGTTGCGGCCTTCAGGGAGGCTGACGTGCTTTCTTGCGAAGGGCGGCTGCGGTGGTTCAATAATGGGTGGGTGTGTGGAATTGAGTTTGTGTTGTTGTTGATATACATAGATAGGTAAGGCCCAGCCGGCCTGGTCGATTCTTGCGTAACCACCACCGCCATCTCGTGGCCAGGAGAGACACGGTCGTGACCCCTTCTGCTTCTCTTCAACCGATTCTCTTCGATCAAACGCAAACCACCTTCCTTCATATCCATTTCTCAACCATCACCACCAACCAAAACCACCCAACAATGCCCACGCACAAGCCCTCCCTCCCCCTCTCCCTCCCGCCCCTGATCCTCCTCCCACTCACCCTCCTCTTCTCCCTCCTCACCCTAGCTTTCGCATCACGCACCCTCTCCCTCTTCAACTCGCAACAAACCACCAACCCCTGGCTCCTCCCTCTATGGCGCGACCACTTCGACCTGCGAGGTTTGCAGCTTGTAGTCGGCTCGAGCGCGGCGATCGTGCTGCTTGATGGCGTGGCGGTGTTGGTGATGCTTCTGGGCTTTTTGGGGGTATGTGTCCGTGCTTCCTTGAAAGATCTGCTCCTTGTCTGCAAAGCGATTGGGATCCCCGAGACGATCTTCAACACAGGGAAGAGAAGAACAAGAAAAGCTGTAGAAAATTGGATGTGAGGCTGACCAAACCCCCAGCTCCTCAAAACCGCAACTCTCCTCCCGACACTACCAACAGTAATCGCGACAACAAGCCTGCTCTCCGCCCTCCTCGCCCTCCCAGCCACCGTCCTCCCTCTCGTCCTCAACGGCCGCGCCCCGACGAGAGATACCCTGCAGAGCTGGACGTGCGGTTGGATTTCCCGCGGAGTGCGGAGCCAGGACGGGCTGCCTGGGGATTTTGGGCGGGTTTGTGGGGAGAGTGTAAGTTCCTTCTTCCTCTTCCTTCTCGTTTTGTTTTCTGTTTCTCTGGGGGCTGCAATTGGTGTGTGATGGGCAAGGCTGACGTTTCTCTTCTTCGTTGACGAATAGCGCTTCGCGACTTACGCGCCCGTGGTCTTGCTCGTGCTGCATTTGGGGATTCTGGCGCTGGCTTTGCTAGCTTTGAAGGAGGCGAGAGGATCTTTGACGATGAAGAGTCGTGGCAGGTCTGCTGCTTCTGCTGCAGGAGGCGAGGAGGATGGGGAGAAGATGGTTGAGTTGGGGGAGTATGAGAAGATGCCGAGGGATAAGGCTTGAGGAAGCTTGGTGGATTGTTGTCGGTTGGGAGGCGTGGTGGTAGAGGGCCGCGTGATTGTTCGGCTTTGGGATGGAATTGGCGCAGGTCGGGTGGGGATTTTTCGTGGATGGGTTGTCTGCTGGTAATTGAAGATCTGAGGGCGGATGAGCTAGACTGTTGCTGTGACGGGAGGGAGAGCTCTGTTTTCTCGGTGAAGTGCAACTCAGATGAAGGGCTGAACGAAATAGTCATTGTATTATTTGTCATATGGGTTGTAATCTTGATATAGGTTGGCCGTATCATCTTTCGAGGCTCTGTCTTCTTCAGCTACCTCTGATCTCTCTCGTTTAGAGGTTTCCGTGAATTTACGCACCAACTCTCATGCACCATCAGACCCGCCTACCTTCTAAAAGCGGACAAGAAACTCTTCCGCTTGCTGACTTTGGTCTGTTTACTTTCGGGCACAGGCGGCGGTTGAGGGGTCTTGCCCGCAGGAGCGGCGTCTTTCCCGGCGTTGACAGAAGTCCGACGCTTGGCCATATTAGCAGCAGTGTCCTCTTGCGGCAAGGCTTCGGGAGACTTCGAGTTCTTGCGTGAATGGCCCTTGATCAAGGTAGGTTTCGGATTCTCCAGATACGCGGGTTTCGTTTTGTTGACGCTGTTGGTGGAGGAGAGTGCTGATTTCAAGATTGGGCGCTGAGGTTGAGATTTGAAGTCTGGAGAGGAAGTCGTGCGGCTGTGCTCTTTAGGTTTGAAGCTTTGTTTGGCGTCCGGTTTGAGGATGGGTGGCGGTGCTGCGTCGTCGCTGTCGGTGCTGGGAAGGATGTCGGGAGTCTCGCTTAACCAGCCTTGTGGGGCGCCAGAAACGGTCTTGGGTCTGCCGAACGATGTTCTTGCTCCTGGGCCCTCGAAGTCTTCTCTGGGCAAGCTGTTGAGACGAAGGTTGTGTAACGAAGCGAAGCTGGCATTCTGAGAGCCACCGTGTGAAGTAGATGGCCTTTGCCCGCCAGGGTTTACCAGCTCAAAGGCGTCAGGCACTCTTGGATGCAGTGGCGCTGGTACAACGCCGTTCTGCATCTCCTCAATATGACCATCGAAACCGTCGGCCTTGTCTGCATTTCTGGCAAAATCAAGGTCGAGTTTGGGAATGCTGTTCCTCTTGAAGTTCGGCATGTTCTTGCGAACATCGGTCACGGCACGCTTCACGCCGCCACCGTTGGAGAACTGCTTTTGCTCGAGGCGCTCAATTTCTCCAAACAGGGTGTTACCATTGACTGCGTAATTTTCTTCCGGAATAGAGACGAATTTGATGATGCCCCGCTCAGGCGGGACACTGAGTATGTCAGCCATGAATGATTGAATCAGTGCGGCGTTTCGCTTGTTTGTTGAAGCCTGCATCTGCGAAGGAACGGTCGAGATTGTGAGAATGTAACAAGGCTCAAAAGTGCCAGCAAGAGCAAGGCATGAACTGTGGTCGACGTTGATCATGATCGATGAATCTGGTCGCGAGTATCTTGCAGCAAGATGAAACGACATGTCGGTTACCAGAGTGAATTCGTCTTTGATCTAATCGAAAACATGTTAGCAATTGATCAGATTAGCAACTTGACTGCACTTACGATGACATTTGTTCGGAGTTCACCAATGACGGGTGATTCTCGATGCACGCGCTCCCTCGCGCTACCGTAAACATTATCCTTATATTGGTACTGTTCTTCGAATGCTTGAGTCCTGCGTCTGCCTTCAAGGCTTCCGTTCAGACTCTGACTGGTTCTGTTACCTCCCATCGCGATTGATTTATCAACCTGCTTAACGCTTGGTGCCTGGACTCTGACCTTTGGAAGGTTCTGCTTGGTACTCGGAACGTGCTGGTTGATATTGTGGTGTTCTTGATTATTCTTTTGAATGTCTTGTTTGATGCCTGCACCAATCAAGTCCGCATACGAGTCCGCAAGACTCAAGCTGGACCGCTGCGACGATGTATTACTGTGTTCTGGTGTGATCCCAAGAAGTGTGTTCCAATCTCCGGGGACTGATCTTGGCCGAGGTTTGCGCTGATTTGGCGTAGGCTTCCGCCTGAAGCTAGGGAGCCGGAGTGATGTCGCAGAAGTGGCAGCCGTGGAGAGGGATCCTGCAGTGGAAGGTCGATCTGGGGAATTGGAGCTTCTAGTGTAGATGGAACTGGTCTTCGATTGGGGCATCAGGGCTAGAAGTAGGAGCTGGCGCCGAGTGGGTGGGCGCAAACTAGAGGCGCGTCGAGCTGGCTGGGGAGCGACGACAAGGTTCTGGCGAGAGTAACAACCTTGTTACAGGCTTTACGATTACCGAATCTGGTCGACCAATGGGTAAAGTTATAGCTTATGCCGGAAAAGGGCTGTAACGGCGGCTGAGACGACCCTGCAAACTCTGGGAGGAGCCGATCGGGATCAGGTTGTGGTTCTTGTGGAGATTGTGCGGGCTGAGGTGTGGGCTTTGCTGTGAAAGTGTTCTGCTTGAAAGATTATGGTATGGTATTAGGAAGAGTATGATGAGAAGGTGAAGAGGATGCCGGTCGACGGTGAGGAGACAGATAAGAGTCTGCTTGGGGCGAGCAGATGTCTTAGAGGGCAAAACGGCTTCATTGAGCGCTCAAACCACATGAGGATGTTGCAGCAACAGGCCTGAGCATCCTCCAAGCGGATTGGCGGGAGGGAGAGGTGATGTTTAGCATATGATAGCGGCGGACTGATGAGGTGCTAAAGTGAGCGACTATGGGTGGGGTGGCAGTGGGTGGGCGCTCGTTTGGCTATGCCGGCAAAGTCAAGACATGTCGCATCGTCACACGATTCGTTGGGTGAGACATGAAGAAAAGAACGTGTCGCGTTTCCGAAACCTTGGGAGGCTTTTCACGCGAGAGCCAAAGACTGGTCGAGTCGGAAGCCTATCTGATCTGTTGCCCGTATTCGTGGTACTCTACTCCTGTGAGATGTCGAGGGGATTGGTGCAGGTACAGGAGTGCATACATACATACATACATGCCTCTCACACATGTACTTCGGCCCCTCAAAATAGCAGGCTCAGCATCATCACCCATATGCCCGTGCGATGCCTGATTAAGTTCCTGCAGATCTGGCGATTGTGAAAGACCAGGGGGCACAGCCAATGAGATAATTCACCCTGGTAGAGCAATGTCCGGCATGCGTGCTATGCTGCTGTGCTCTGCGCTGGTCCTCATCCTTTCTTACCGCCTTCTGCACGACACGAGAACGTTTGACAGTTGGCGGCTGCAGGATATCACCTCTTCCGTCACTACTGCTATCACGATCAACATCGCCGGCCGTTTTCGCCGCTCTTCATGGCTCTGCAGATCTCGGGTCTCTTCATATCGCGCATCTCTGGGCATTGCAACAGATGTGACGAGTCCACGGTACGCTACGTCCTCACTCTTCAAAGCTCTGCTTCATGATCCAAAGATCGGCTTTTCTTCACTAAAGCGGCCCACCTTTTTCTAGCGTGAGACGCTACTGCAATCTGTGATCCGTAGGGCATGTCTATCTTGACCGTGTTCCTGCACTTACCGCTTTGAGCTACGAGTCGGACCCGCGAGAAACCCTCCCTTTGGACCATAAACTCCATAGTAGATCCGGCACCGTCACCGAGCGACATGGATTAAGAAGGGGACTGTGGGAGCTATCCATGACTCGAGCAGCTCATCTACCACGTATAGCAATATTAACATATGCGCATATTACTCCCATGTGATGCCGACTCTCCGAAGCGGTCGAACTCGCATTATCGCAAATCTCTAGCCCGGAGAGTTGTCCGCTGGTGTTTCTCAACCTTGAAAGGTTGAACTCCGGTACCAGATAATGCGATATGCGACATACGATGTGCTTGGCTGGGTGGGTGCAACGATTCTTATGTTACTGCACCGCGTCTGCCATACACGTATATACCAAAATAGACAACAATGCAGCAAAACACATAGATGAAATAACGAGGTAATCTGTTGCAACTGACTATGGAAAACTACAGATTCGAGTCTGCCCTAAGGGCCCGACACGCGATCCGATATCAAGCCAGACTAGCGTCGACATCAGCGTTGCCACTACCTCTGCTCATAGACCCCTACTCTTCTTGCATCAAAGGCAAACAGCTACACTCACACACGGATACAGCTGCAGAATATCCATGATCATGTGACGAATATCCAGACGAGCCATGGACCTTTTAAGACATACTGGCCAGTAAGGCACCACAAACGAATACAATCCCCTCTCATGACGCAGCATGACGCCCTCGACATGTTCGGATGATGCGTATGTTTGGATTAGATCATCACATACTGTTGTGGAAGTGTTACACGTATATGACAGTCCTGTGTCTCGATGCTACGTCTTCAATCAGTTCAACTGACCACAATTTCGTACTTCAAAGCATTATCGAACCGTCAAATTCATCTTCATCAATTCATCAATCCACTCCAATCGATCCTTCTGCATCAATCAATAATAAAATCATCAAAATGGACGGCGACACCTCAAACAAAGCCATGGAGCGCGGTGCCTCCGCGTAGGTCCAATCCACTCACCATCACCTCGCCATCCACAATAACTGACACTCCCCTCAGCGCCACGAAAGACACCGAATTCACCCAAGGCATCCACGAAGACGCCAAAGCCGACATTCAAGGCAGGGTAAGTCACATCATATCGTCACCGCCATCATTCCACACCCGCAAGGACCCCACTAACCATCCCCTCAAACAAACAGGGCGGCCAAGTCTTCTCCTCCGAGCCCGGCGAGAAAACCACCGACACCACGCAAGGCCCCTCGATTTTCGACAAGAAGGGCGCTATTGGCGGCGCTTTCACCAAAGATGGCGCGGTCGGCGGTACCGCTGAGAAAATTGGAGGGCCTCTCTCGGAGGGTGGTATGATTGGGAAGAATTTCACGGAGCAGGGTACCATTGGGGGGAAGGTGCAGGAGAAGTTGGGTGGGGAGAAGAAGTAGGCGTTTGTTTTATGGATGGGATGGGAGGGGAGGGGAGGGGTTGGTTGTGGGATGTGAGTGTGTGTATGATATTTATGATATTGGATTTACGCTTTGATGGGATATGATGCTGGTTGCGTTTCAAGGGTTTCGATCGTGATGCAATACCGTTCACCTGGTCTCACAAGCAAACCTAAGCTCTGATTATGGGAAGCGTGCTAAATTCCATTCCATTCTTCGACGGCATTCTAGCGCGCTACAGTGCGCTTGAACGGATGCGCCTCGGTATTGAAAACCCACTCATCCAAACTAATAACACTGGGCTCGCTGAAGATAAGGTAGAAATACTTCAGCGTCTCCGCCATCCAGAAACTTTCCATACTGTCCACGCGGATTTCAATGAGCCCTTTGTCCAGCTCCGCTCGCGTGTGCGTGATATCCGAAAGAGCAGCGTACGCGAGAGGAGTTTCCGCCGCGTTGATAATGGCGTTGAACATGTCCCACGCGTGGTCCTGGTACTTCTGCTCGCCCGTGATGCGGTACATGATGAAGACAGATTCGATCGCTTCGGGACGCAGGATGTAGCGCGTATCGCTAATAGATGCAAATCCCTTCGGCGGCGTGTGTTGGCCTGTGTACACGCTGTCGCGCCATAGTGTTTCGTTCCACTTGCAGTCCATCTTGTCCTTGCACGGCACCATGTGGAACACTTCGGGCATCATGCCCAACGGTAGGGCGTTGTAGGCCCAGATGCAGCCGTCGGTGAGTTTCCGCCCGATCTCGACGTGCTCGTGAAGGTCGAAGATTTTGCCACCAAGTGCGAACATGCCGCCTGTGAAACAGGAGAGGTGCTCGCCTCTTGGATCGAGTACCGATGGCATGTCGAAAGATGCACGGGCGCCACCAGCCATGAGGATATCGGCATCGTCGGGAACCATCGGGCGGTAGATTGTGTGCTTGATGGCTGTCGCCATGCTTCCAATGTACAGCTGCCTGTATACTGCTTCAACACCGCCGAGCAGTCCTTGCATTTTGGGGAAATACTAGAGTACAAATTAGCAGTTGTCATCTATCATGCACGCCGATTGACTTACCTCGTATACGGAGTCTGCCATAGCTCCCAGGGTGAACCAAGTGTCCGATGTGAGATCTTGCATCGCAGCATTGACAGAAACCGGCCACATGCCGGGCAATTGCGTCTTACTCTGCTGCGCAGCAAACAGTCTTGTGATGCGATCGACAGCATCATACCATTTTGCATCGCCCGTCAACATTGACAGGCGTGTAAACTCCATTGTGAAAGAACCTAGCTCGGCGAGGAGAACACCCTCATCGGCTTTCTGCTTGCCTGCGAGAGCTTCCTTGGGTCTCCACCTCGTGATGGGCATTCGGTTCGGTGTATCGAAGGCTTTGTAAAGCATCTCGCCGAACTCGACTGCTTTGTGAAGACAACGCTCATCCTCTGATAATTCGTAGCACGACAGGAAACCGCCCAGGTGGCGGATGGTAGTCTCGAAGACGTTGATGCTGTCTGTGGTCGCGGAGCCCAGATCAATGTTCATAGAGGAAGAGAGGGCTTGTTCAAAATCCGATTTAAACCCCATGATCCAGAGGTTGTCGAGATTGTCGACCAGACTGGCTGCCCATCCTCCAAAGCCATCTTTGGTGCCCCCAGAGATCGGTCCTAATTCATCGTGCATCCACGCATGTTTGCGGTAAGCTGTCCAGGAGCGTTCAAACGCTTTGCGAACTGCTGCTTGACGCTCCTTTCTTTTTGAGGCGGTTTCTTTACTTTCTCGCGGAAAGTCAAATTGAACCTTGGGAAGCTTCTGAGGTCTTGCCGTGGGCAGTGGAGTGAGGCTTTCGACAGGGTAGTTGGTCGGCACTGTCTGCCACTGAAATCGAGCATTTGCCGGTGACACCCCAAGATGCTGAGGTTTGCCTATGCCTCCGCTAGAAATGTGGGTGTTGTACTGTGTCGACAAGAAGTCCGTGCGGAAGTAGTTGATGGTGATGAGGATGCACACGGCCAGCCCGAAGTAGAGCGCATAGCGCTGAACGGAGAACATGTCTCTCCTTGTCACGTTGGCATGGGTGGTATCGCGGTGTTTCCAAAGGTCTAGGACGTCAACATCTGCTTGAGAGCTGAAATGACGATACGAGTGATGTGGAAAGAGCACCTTGCAAGGCTTGACTATGACAAAATTATCTCAGTACGCAATGCAGATTCTGGCCAACATCCATGTGAACAGAGAATGTCGAGCGAATCATTGTGATGCATATGCTCTTGCTGGCAAGGCACATGTTCGTCGAGCTCAAGAATGCTGGGCATCGGACAAAGTGACTTCACGTGATCGCGCGCAACCTCCAATTTGTGCGCGACGCGAACGTCAAGCCCGATGTTGGACCTTCGAATATGTAAACCGACATCCATTCGAGCCGTGACACCACCTTGAGAACGACATTCACCAGATCAACACGAAAATGGCGCGCGCAGAATCTTCAAAAGATGCTGAAAACAATGGCGTCAAAGCAAACACCCAAGTTGCAACGGCAAACTACGAACTACCTTGGTATGTATGCTCATCTTTCTTGCACCCAACACGGGCTAACAGGTTACCAGGGTCGAGAAATATCGCCCAGTCTTTCTCGACGACATTGTCGGCAACACCGAGACTATCGAACGCCTGAAGATTATCGCGAAAGATGGAAACATGCCCCACGTCATTATCAGCGGCATGCCTGGTATCGGCAAGACCACTTCAGTCCTATGTCTGGCACGTCAGCTGCTCGGTGACGCATACAAAGAAGCTGTGCTCGAGCTGAACGCATCCGATGAGCGCGGTATCGATGTGGTGAGGAACAGAATCAAGGGCTTTGCGCAAAAGAAGGTCACACTGCCTGCTGGTCGACAGAAGCTGGTCATTCTGGACGAGGCAGATAGTATGACCAGCGGTGCACAACAAGCGCTGAGAAGAACAATGGAAATCTACTCGGGCACAACACGATTTGCCTTTGCCTGCAACCAGTCAAATAAGATCATCGAGCCGCTTCAGTCGCGTTGTGCTATCCTACGGTATTCCCGCCTGACGGATGCGCAGCTCGTGAAGAGACTGTATCAGATTTGCAAGGCGGAGAACGTAGAGTACAGCGACGACGGTATTGCTGCACTCGTCTTCAGCGCGGAGGGTGACATGCGACAAGCAATCAACAACTTACAGTCGACCTCTGCTGGATTCGGATTCGTTAGTGGAGACAATGTTTTCCGTGTCGTCGACAGTCCGCACCCGGTCAAGGTGCAAGCTATGATCAAGGCCTGCCAGGAGCAGAAGATTGACGCAGCGCTCGAGATCCTCAAGGATCTATGGTGAGTTCTCACATCCTTATTGGCTTTTACCAGATCCATCTTATTAACATTCGTGCAGGACCCTTGGCTACTCCTCTCACGACATCATCAGCAGCATGTTCAAAGTCACCAAGACGATTCCATCTCTCAGTGAGCACACCAAGCTTGAGTTCGTCCGCGAGATCGGCTTCACGCACATGCGAATCCTTGAAGGAATGCAGACATACTTGCAGTTGGCCGGCTGTGTTGCGAAGCTTTGCAAACTCAACATGAAGCCATCGCTTTTTGCTGTCCCAACTCATTGAGCTGTCTAGGACTGGACTAGTGGGTTTTATTCAGGTAGTCTGTTGATTTTCTTAGCGAGGCGTTGGTGGTTATACAGTATCTTACATTGATCGCTATGGCGTGATCGAAGCTTGGGACGTATCGCCTCATTAAGCCACGGAGCTTGTTCGCCAAATACAAAATGATTCAATGGCTGTTTGGTGTTTCCTTGACGCTTATAGCACCTCGGTTGACTCGGAAGGCATAAGATTATGCTCGAAGCAAAAGCGAGGATAGTCTGAGCGTCGCTACAATTTTCGCCGTTCGTGATTAAAACCTTCAATTGAGCATGTCCTCGACACTAACGACGACCAATAGACGCCGGACCAAGTCAGGCATCGAGTCTACCTATATCATCTTCAACCTGCAACGACCTCATCGTGAAGAAGTCAAGGCAGACGGCTACATCTGAACAAAGCTCACCAAACGTCCAAATGAAGCTAGCATGTCTTGGCATAGATGGAGCATAACTCGACTTTCTTCTTCGTCCAGCTTCTTTCTAGATCCTTCTCCCGTTACACAAAATCACGCAGATAATCAATTCCCCTTCACGACCTTTCCTTAAGTTTTCTGTACTTTCTTTATTTTGATACCCCTTGGCGTTGTGAGCGAGATCCTCCAGTCGCATAATCAACAAAGGTATGCAATTACCCCCTCCTATACCCCTCCCATCACTGCGAAGATGAAACACCAGCTGGCACCAGTCCGAGAAAGACTTGTACTCTTTTTGCTGCGGATAAGCTTTGCGAACACAAGTTGTTCAGTCCTGATCTACCGTCACCCATTGCATTGTCACATCAACAATACGCTTGATCGTACATTCGCTAACCGACACTCAGAACATTGTAGTGAAGTTCTTCGCTTCGTTTTTGAAGTCAATCGGCCAATATGGTTCTCCACAACCCCAACAACTGGCACTGGGTGAACAAGGATGTGAGCGAGTGGACCAG
>MSJI02000369.1:15825-37882 GCA_001931905.2 Cladosporium sp. IMV 00045 | reverse complement strand
CTCAATCGATCAAAGAAGCCGAAACGATATATCGTTCTATGATATAACGCGTTTCCCACTCTCCCGCCAACACATCTCAACATGATGGCGACCGCCTTCCCTCGCGCTGCGAGTAATAGTCCGTACACTATGGGACAAAACACCACTCCCTCACCTCCTCAATCCTACCACCCGAACAGCACTTCGCCTCAGACTCCTCCTTCGTCAAATCAGTCGCCTACAAGCTATCATTCGCATCTTCACGTCCGTCAGTTGCGTCCGCAGAAACAGCCTCTTTACACCCCCGCATGTCTTCGCCCGACCGAGTCCTCAAGACCCAAAGACATCCCTGGTCCTCGCGCCCCAGATACGCCGCCCTCCAGCAAGCAGAACAGCTTCGATAGTGGCAACTTTGGCATGGGTATGACTGAAGCTCCTACTTCATCAGCACAAGAGTCGGATTTGGACTTGCTTCGTCAAGGGTTGAGCAGAGCCGCCAGCGAAGGTATCGATGAGGAGTATGGTGAAGTGACTGGACCGCCGACTATTGCCCACTGGAAGGTATGTTTCAACATTCTCTCGTCTTCGTTATTTTATTTGCAGTCGATTGGGAGCCTTGGATATTTTCGAAGCACCGATCGACAGGTGCAGAAAGATGTGGTGCTGCAGAGCGTTGATCCGTGAGCGATATCGCGCTTTTATATGAGCGACCCCGGGGAGCACGCAAGGTGTCACGCAATCTCAATCATCATGGTCTCACACGGGCGCAAAGCGGGTCGTGCCTGATCACGCGCACATCTGCACATCCCCTTGCATCACAATAATTGACCTTAATGACCAATTACTAACATCTCCCTTTCAGCCTAATGAATCTGCCGAGTCCTGTGCGCTGTGTTCGACTGCTTTCACGTGGTACTTCCGCAAGCACCACTGCCGCCGCTGTGGCGACGTCGTCTGCGCATCTCACCTCACCCGCACCGTCCCTCTTGACCAGAACGCCCGCTACAACCCCAGTGGCACCGAGAGCAAAGCATGTGACGCCTGCTTCCGCGCATGGCGCACCATTAAGAAGCTGCGTCACTCTCGCGCCTCCAGCCTCTCCGGGTCTATGACTAGCTCCTTCTCCGGCAACACTGCGAAGCCTGGTCTGCCCATCCCGCAACACGTCAAACAAGATCCCAACATGGTCGTTGGCAGTATGGCGCGCTCAGAGGGCGGCATGGTCTGGAGCACCTTCTAAACTCGGGTCGACCAAGAGTGATCGAAGTGAACGAACATCCAAAAAATCCCCTCACTACCTTCTACAAATAACGCACGACACGATTACACAGCACGCAGTCAAGCCATTTCTACACCACACACATCGCCGACACAACGATCAACAGCAGCTATCGGCGAAGAGCAATCAGACGAACACGGTTCCTGATCTCACTATCGATTTTCAAACACCTTTTTGCAGTCCTGCGACTTTAGCGACCTTTCCGCTTCTTACTCCTCCCGTCCCTTGCTCCCTCCCTCGTCCTCTGGACAGGAACAGGAATCAAGACCGGGTCGAGTCATCCTTTTGCTTACTCTTAGCGTTTTAGCGATCTCTTTCTTTATTTTACTTCTCCGATTTCGTTCGAGAGATATACCCACACCATAGATCGCGCGGGTTCTTTGCTTATTTCATTACTCTTTTTTGCTGGATAGACGGGGTTTTTATGGGAAATCTAAATTGGAATTTAACGGGAAACGGCAGTTTTTGGTCAACGGCAATTTTTGGTTTTGGTTTTGGATTGATTTCATTATTAACATTCTTCCTTCGGTTTCGACCGATGGATTGTATTACCTACCTATCAATCATCATTATTATTGTTTAGTGCTTTTCTGGAAGACAACCTTTCAAGTATATATGAGCCACGCAAGAGGCAGGAACAAAAAGTTTATCCATTGCATTTCGTGCCCGCCCTTCGCCTTCCTGGAACATACATGTGCAACCATACTCCTACCGTGCGGAAGTACTCCCCAATCTCCATCCCCATCCCTTCACTCCCTCAACAGTGACATCTCGACTCAAAAAGGCACGTACTATCATCGCAGAACCCTTCCTCCACGACCCAAAAACCTCACCTGAACTGCCAATCCTCAAATACCAAAAGTCGAACCTGACGTCTCGGCCTCCTCGGCATTCCCCCTTCGCTTCCCTGTCTCGCCAATTCGACTTTTCTCCACCCCAAGCCCTCGCCCTTTGATCCGCTTCCTCAATCTCAAACACACAGATAACATGAGCAACAAGGAAAAAGGAGCAATGACAGGGACAGGGATGTTGAGAGTTGGGGAAGGGCACGCTTATCGGGGAAACGTTGCTTTTGCCAATTATTAATTCATTTTTTGCGGAAATGGAACACGTCAAACCCTGCCCACATGTGACATGCCTGCGAGTTCGCGAGACCCTTGATTCGCTTCGCTCGCTTCGCGGCCATGTGGCCGATTTTGACCAGGTACATGTATTTAATATGTTTGGAACTTCTCGCTTGGGTGATAGATCTTTTTTGCTTTTTCCGGATGCATACTTAGTCACTACTTGCGCTACTACTATCACTTTTGTTTCCTTGGGGCGCGGAGAAGAGGTGTATGGGGTTTGCGCGGCCGGAGGCCGGGTATCTGTGTACTGTCTCGTGTATCTGTTAGTTCCCATGATCCATGGTTTATTCCTCATGTTCCCTACTTGTATGCAAGGGTTATTACGCGTCTTCTTTCTTGCTAGATAAACGAGAGAAGTAATCTGTTTTCCTGAGGTGCTCACTGGAAGAATTATGTAGTTGTCTGCATGAAGTTGCGCACCTGGATATGCTGAGCTTTCTGTTTCTTCTGATTGATCCTTAAACATTTTGATCTTGCAGTATCACAAGACAGTCAAAGTTCACTCTTGCTAATCCACAACCGCCCATGTCTCCTCAGGCGTCCAGCACCTACTACCCGCCATGGCTCGTGGTTCTCCTCCAAGCGCCCGGAAAAAGAGACAAGTCGGAGGGCCTATGCCATCCCCGGTACCGGTACTGGCTGCATGCACAATCCCCCTTCATCAACAAAAGTCGCCCAATCAACGTCGTCCGAAGCCGCCCAGGTTGACTTCACCTGAGTAATAATTAAAAATACCTACCTATCCACCTTACGCATTGCACAGCATACATGCAGACATCACATCCGCCCGTCGCACCTGTGCGACTTTTGAGCATGCAAGCATGCAAGCGCCTGCGTGCGTGTGACCTTGTACGACAGGAAGCCTTTTTTGGTGTCTACCATCTCGCCTTTCGCGCGCAGGCCCCCAGCGCTGGAAATGGCCGCGGCCATTGGGGACGCGTTTCTACGCGCGCAGAGTGTGTTGGTAAGGACGAAAAGCACAAGCTTTTCTAACGTTTGCTTGTGAGGTCCTGGTTTGATGGGCTTTAAGCGCCATGGCTGACGAACGGTACTGGATTTGTGTATGTTCTTGTTGATGCGGCCTTCAGGGAGGCTTACGTGCTTTCTTACAAGGGCGGTTGCGGTGATTCAATGGGTGGGTGGGTGGGTGTAAGTGAGTTTGTCTTGCTGTTGATATACATAGATAGGTAAGGCCCAGAAGGCCTGGTCGATTCTTGCGTGACCACCACCGCCATCTTGTGGCCAGGAGAGACAGGTCGTGATCACTTCTGCTACTCTTCAATCGATTTTCTTCGATCAGACGCAAACCGCCTTCCTTTACCACACCCTCCAACCATCACCACCAACCAAAACCGACCCAACAATGCCCACCCACAGACCAACTCTCCCCATCTCCCTCCCCCTCCTCGTCCTCCTCCCACTCACCCTCCTATTCTCCCTCCTCACTCTAGCCTTCGCCTCCCGCACCCTCTCCCTCTTCAACTCGCAACAAACCACCAACCCCTGGCTCCTCCCTCTGTGGCGCGGCCACTTCGACCTGCGAGGCTTGCAACTCGTCGTCGGCACGAGCGCGGCGATAGTGCTGCTTGATGGTGTGGCGATGCTGGTGATGCTTTTGGGCCTTTTGGGGGTATGTTTTCGTGCTTTCTTGGATGATCTGCTCCTTGTCTGCGATGCGAATGGGATCCCCAAGACGATACGTCGACACAAGAAAGAAGAAACAAGAAAAGCTGTAGAAAATGGATGTGAGGCTGACCA
The DNA here is from genome assembly GCA_001931905.2 of Cladosporium sp. IMV 00045. Taxonomy (NCBI): domain Eukaryota; kingdom Fungi; phylum Ascomycota; class Dothideomycetes; order Cladosporiales; family Cladosporiaceae; genus Cladosporium; species Cladosporium sp. IMV 00045. The sequence continues at coordinate 33,739 of MSJI02000369.1, read as the reverse complement.
AATCCCCAGCTCCTCAAAACCGCAACTCTGCTCCCGACATTATCGACGGTAATCGCGACAACAAGCCTGCTCTCCACCTTCCTCGCCCTCCCAGCCACCGTCCTCCCGCTCGTCCTCAACGCCCGCGCCCCGACGAGAGACACGCTGCAGAGCTGGACGTGCGGGTGGATTTCCCGCGGAGTGCGGAGCCAGGACGGTCTGCCTGGGGACTTTGGGAGGGTTTGTGGGGAGAGTGTAAGTCATTCTTCTTCCTCGTCAATGTGTTCCTAGCTTCTTTGTGCTGTTTTTTCGCGTGTGTGATGCGCCAAAGCTGACGGTTTATTGTTTGCGATCAAATAGCGTTTCGCGACGTACGCGCCCGTGGTCTTGCTCGTGCTGCATTTGGGGATTCTGGCGCTGGCTTTGCTGGCTTTGAAGCAGACGAGGGGGTCTTTGATGATGAAGAGTCGTGGCAGGTCTGCTGCTGCTTCTGCTGCGGGGGGCGAGGGGGATGGGGAGAAGATGGTTGAGTTGGGGGAGTATGAAAAGATGCCGAGGGATAAGGCTTGAGGAAAGGTGTGGGCTTGGTTTTATTGTTGTTGCTCGGGCGGTGTGGTGATAAGAGGGCGCGTGATTGTTCGGCTTTGGGGTTGAATTGGCGCAGGTCGGGTGGGGATTTTTCGTGGATGGGTTGTCTGCTGATAATTCGAGATGTGAAGGCGGATGAGCTAGACTATTGTCATGGGGGGAGGACGGGAGGAAGGGCTCTTTTTTCTCGGTGAAGTGCAACTCGGATGACAGGCTGAACGGAATAGTCATTGTATTATTTGTTATATGGGTGTAATCTTGATATAGGTTGGCCGTATCATCCTTGGAGGCTCTGCCTACCTCTGATCTCTCGCGTTCAGAGGTTTTCCATGAATTCACGAACTTTCATGCACCATCAAACCCGCCTACCTCCTAAAAGCGGACAAGAAACTCTTCCGCTTGCTGACTTTGGTCTGTTTGGTCTCAGGCACGGGCGGTGGTTGAGGGGTCTTGCCAATGGGAGCAGCGTCTTTCCCGGCGTTGACAGAAGTTCGACGCTTAGCCATATTAGCAGCAGTATCTTCTTGCGGCAAGGCTTCGGGAGACTTCGAGTTCTTGCGCGAGTGGCCCTTGATCAAAGTAGGTTTTGGGTTCTCCAGATAAGCGGGTTTGGTTTTGTTGACACTGTTGGTGGAGGAGAGTGCTGACTTCAAGATCGGTCGCTGAGGTTGAGATTTGAAGTCTGGTGATGATGCCGTGCGGCTGTGCTCTTTGGGTTTGAAACTTTGTTTGGCGTCGGGTTTGAGGATAGGTGGAGGCGCTGCGTCGTCGCTGTCGGTGCTGGGAAGGATGTCGGGAGTCTCGCTCAACCAGCCTTGTGGAGCGCCAGAAACGGTCTTGGGTCTGCCGAATGATGTCCTTGCTCCTGGTCCTTCGAAGTCTTCTCTGGGTAGGCTGTTGAGGCGAAGGTTGTGTAATGAAGCGAAGCTGGCATTCTGAGAGCTACCGTGTGAGGTAGCTGGCCTTTGTCCGCCGGGGTTAACCAGCTCAAAGGCGTCAGGCACTCTTGGATGCAGTGGCGCTGGTACAACGCCGTTCTGCATCTCCTCAATGTGGCCATCGAAACCGTCGGCCTTGTCTGCATTTCTGGCAAAATCAAGGTCGAGCTTGGGAATGCTCTTGAAGTTCGGCATGCTCTTGCGAACATCAGTCACGGCACGCTTCACGCCGCCACCGTTGGAAAATTGCTTCTGCTCGAGGCGCTCAATTTCTCCAAACAGGGTGTTACCATTGACCGCGTAGTTTTCTTCCGGAATAGAGACGAATTTGATGATGCCCCGCTCAGGAGGGACACTGAGTATGTCAGCCATGAATGATTGGATCAGCGCAGCGTTTCGCTTGTTGGTTGAAGCCTGCATCTGCGAAGGAACGGTCGAGATTGTGAGAATGTAGCAAGGCTCAAAAGTGCCAGCAAGAGCAAGGCATGAGCTGTGATCGACGTTGATCATGATCGATGAATCTGGTCGCGAGTATCTTGCAGCAAGATGAAACGACATGTCGGTCACCAAAGTGAATTCGTCTTTGATCTAATCAGGACTATGTTAGCAATTGATCAAATGAGCAACATGACTGCACTTACGATGACATTTGTTCGGAGTTCACCAATGACGGGTGATTCTCGATGCACGCGCTCCCTCGCGCTACCGTAAACATTATCCTTATATTGATATTGTTCTTCGAAAGCTTGAGTCCTGCGTCTGCCTTCAAGGCTTCCGTTCAGACCCTGACTGGTTCTGTTACCTCCCATCGCGATCGATTTATCAACCTGCTTAACGCTTGGTGCCTGGACTCTGACGCTTGGAAGGTCCTTTCTTGTACGCGGAACGTGTTGATTGATATTGTGGTGTTCTTGCTTATTCTTTTGAATGTCTTGTTTGATGCCTGCACCAATCAAGTCTGCATATGAGTCCGCAAGACTCAAGCTGGACCGCTGCGACGATGTATTACTGTGTTCTGGTGTGATCCCAAGAAGCGTGTTCCAATCTCCGGGGACTGATCTTGGCCGGGGTTTGCGCTGATTTGGCGTAGGCTTCCGCCTGAAGCTAGGGAGCCGGAGTGAGGTCGCAGAAGTGGCAGCCGTAGAGAGGGATCCTGCAGTAGAAGGTCGATCTGGGGAATTGGAGCTTCTAGTGTAGATGGAACTGGTCCTCGATTGGGGCATCAAGGCTAGAAGTAGGAGCTGGCGCCGAGTGGGTGGGCGCAAACTAGAGGCGCGTCGAACCGGCTGGGGAGTGACGACAAGGTTCTGGCGAGAGTAACAACCTTGTTGCAGGCTTTACGATTACCGAATGCGGTCGACCAATGGGTAAAGTTATGGCTTATGCCGGAAAAGGGCTGTAACGGCGGCTGAGACGACCCTGGAAACTCTGGGAGGAGCCGATCGGGATCAGCTTGTGGTTCTTGTGGAGATTGGGCGGGCTGAGGCGTGGGCTTTGCTGTGAAAGTCTTCTGCTTGAGAGATTATGGTATGGTATTAAGAAGAGTATGATGAAAAGGTGAAGAGGATGCCGGTCGATGGTGAGGAGACAGATAAGAGTCTGCTTGGGACGAGCAGATGTCTTAGAGGGCAATACGGCTTCATTGAGCGCTCAAACCACATGAGGATGTTGCAGCAACAGGCCTGAGCATCCTCCAAGCGGATTGGCGAGAGGGGGAGGTGATGTTTAGCATATGATAGCGGCGGACTGATGAGGTGCTAAAGTGAGCGACTTTGGGTGGGGTGGCAGTGGGTGGGCGCTCGTTTGGCTATGCCGGCAAAGTCAAGACATGTCGCATCGCCACACGATTCGTTGGGTGAGACATGAAGAAAGAAACGTGTCGCGTTTCCGAAACTTTGGAGGCTTCTCACGCGAGAACCAAAGATTGTTCGAGTCGGAAGCCTATCTGATCTGTTGCCCGCATTCGTGGTACTACTCCTGTGAGATGTCGAGGGGATTGGTGCAGGTACAGGAGTGCATACCTCTCAAGCTCTCACACATGTACTTCGGCCCCTCAGAGTAGCAGGCTCAGCATCATCACCCATATGCCTGTGCGGTGCCTGATTAAGTTCCTGCAGATCTCGCGATTGTGAAAGACCAGGGGGCGCAGCCAATGAGATAATTTACCCTGGTAGAGCAATGTCCGGAATGCGTGCTATGCTGCTGTGCTGTGCGCTGGTCCTCATCCTTTCTTACCGCCTTCTGCACGACACGAGGACGTTTGACAGTTGGCGTCTGCAAGATATCACCTCTTTCGTCACACTATCACGATGAACATCGCCAGCCGTTTTCGCCGCTCTTCATGGCTCTGCAGATCTCGGGACTCTTCTTATCGTGCATCTCTGGGCATTGCAACAAATGTGACGAGTCCACGGTAAGCTATGTCCTCACTCTTCAAAGCTCTGCTTCATGATCCAAAGATCGGCTTTTCTTCACTAGAGCGGCCCACCTTTTTCTAGCGTGAGACGCTACTGCAATCTGTGATCCGTAGGGCATGTCTATCTTGACCATGTTCCTGCACTTACCGCTTTGAGCTACGAGTCGGACCCGCGTGTCTGCGAGAAACCCTCCCTTTGGACCATAAACTCCATAGTAGATCCGGCACCGTCACCGAGCGACATGGGTTAGGAGGTAAGAAGGGGACTGTGGGAGCTATCCACGACTCGAGCAGCTCATCTACCACGTAGAGCAATATTAACATATGCGCATATTACTCCCGAATGATGCCGACTCTCCGAAGCAGTCGAGCTCGCATTATCGCTAATCTCTAGTCCGGAGAGTTGTCTGCTGGTGTTTCTCAACCTTCAAAGGTTGAACTCCGGTACCAGATAATGCGATATACGACATACGATGTGCTTGGCAAGGTGGGTGCAACTATTCTTATGTTACTACACCGCGTCTGTCATACACATATATACTAAAAAGGACAACAATGCAGCAAAACACACAGATGAAATAACGAGGTAGTCTGCTGCAACTGACTATAGACAACTACGGATTCGAGTCTGCCCTAAGGGCCCGATACGCGATCCGATATCAAGCCAGACTAGCGTCGACATCGGCGTTGCCACCACCTCTGCTCAGAGACCCCTACTACTCTTGCATCAAAAGCAAACAGCTACACTCACACACAGATACAGCTACAAGATATCCATGATCATGTGACGAATATTCAGAAGAGCCATGGACCTTCTAAGACATACTGACCGGTAAGGCACGACAAACGAACACAATCCCCTCTCATGACGCAGCATGACGCCCTCGACATGTTCGGATGATGCGTATGTTTGGATTAGATCATCACGTATGGTTATGGAAGTGTTACACGTATATGACAGTCCTGTGTCTCGATGCTACGTCTTCAATCAGTTCAATTGACCGCAATTTCTTACTTAAAGGCATTATCGAACTGTCAAATTCATCTTCATCAATTCATCAATTCACCCCTATCGATCCCTCTTCATCAATCAAAAATAAAAACATCAAAATGGACGGCGACACCTCAAACAAGGCCATGGAGCGCGGTGCCTCCGCGTACGTCCAGTCCACACAGTATCACCTCAACATTGACAATGATTAACATTCCCCCTCCAGCGCCACCAAAGACACCGAATTCACCCAAGGCATCCACGAAGACGCCAAGGCCGACATTCAAGGCAGAGTAAGCTCGCAATCCCTCACCAACACCACCAGTCCACACCCCACTAACCATCTCCATCCAACAAACAGGGCGGCCTAGTCTTCTCCTCCGAGCCCGGCGAGAAAACCACCGACACCACGCAGGGCCCCTCGATTTTCGACAAGAAGGGCGCCATCGGCGGTGCTTTCACCAAAGACGGCGCGGTCGGCGGTACCGCTGAGAAGATTGGTGGGCCTCTCTCGGCGGGTGGTGCGATTGGGAAGAATTTCACGGAGGGGGGCAGTATTGGCGGGAAAATTCAGGAGAAGCTGGGTGGGGAGAAGAAGTAGGTGTTTGGATGGATGATGGGATGGTTGGGGTCGGCTGTAGGATATTAGTATGTGTATGATGTTTATGAAATCACGTTCATGAATGGATGGGTTCAGGATGCTGATTGCGTTCCATCGTTTTTCGATTGATGTGATGTGTGAGTGTCGCCTTATCCATCTCATTCCTCGCGAATCTCGCCAGCTTTCTCATGCAAGACATATCCAGCATCCAACGGACTCACATGACACGCAACACCTGCCGGCAAGACGGAGCGTAGCAAGTCATCCATGCGCTCCCGTTGAGACTCCTGGGAACAATGCACCTCCACACCCTCCACAGGCAACTCCGCCAGACCCTCAAAGTCCGCAGGCGCCGGTAGGGCAGATAGCACGCACAGGATGCGCACCCTCCCCTCGCGCAGAGGATGGGCGAACACAATGTATGAGGTGCTCAGCTCGACCAACCCTCTTGGAACCTTCGTCGCCACCTCATGCGAATCGCCGACGACATTGATGGACAAAATCAACGAATCCTTCGGCGAACTGGCAGCAGCAACTCCGGGTCGCCAAATCGCGCAGTTCCCGACAATAGGCGCCACGCGCTCTTTCAGCATGGGCTCCAGAATCTTCTCGACAATATACGCCGTCGGCGTCCCCAGCCGCACAGTCGTCGCGTCGTTGCTCAGGCCCGGCGCCATGACCTCCCCATAGGCCTGCAGGTAGTCCTTGGATCCGGCGTGTTCGAAGAACGCTCTCTCGTCAAGATAGAGCTCCGTGCATTCGATGACGACGGGGTCAAGCTGTGCATGGTCCGGCAAGAGGTCATCAGGTTGGAGATCCAGCAGTGCAGGGTCGAGGTCTCTCCTGACGAGGTCGGCCACCACAGCTGGGCGGGGGACGCCCACTTGCAGTTTCTTCTGTGCTTTGGAGAGTTGAGGGTGTTGGCTTGCTGTTAGGGGTTTGGGGCTGGCGGTTTCTGCTTCTAGAGCTGAGAGGCGGAAGGAGTATGTTGGCACGCAGGGGGTGTCGCGGTGGGTTGCGATGGCGCATTGGTTGAGGGCGGAAAGGATAGTTTGCGCGGATTCGAGGCTGGGGGCTTCCCAGAAGACGTGGAGCATGAAGGCTTGTTTGGCGTAATATTTCGTTTTGCCTTTGGGCTCGTCGAGGAGCTGTTGAAGGGACTTTGGTTTCGTTTCGTTGGCCATTGTGGGAAAGTTCTGGCTTATAGAGACTGGTGATCCTTTTCTTACGGCTACGCCGATTTTGCTGTATTGCGTTGTTCCTCTGCTGTACAAGTGCAATGTTGACTTTATAGACGCCGTGATGGTGTGCCTGGCATTGGCGGGTGGAGAAGCTTCGTATGCTTTTGAGCGTTTGCCAGAACCTGTACCGTTAGGCAACAAAATTAGGAACTCGATAGAAAGCATAGACAATCAAAGCTCCAATATACTGTAGAAATTTCAGTTCGGATCATTCTCAATGTCAGCGATGCTCAACGAGAGCCTTGGAATACATGGACCTTTGCCATTGCTTCGATGCTGTTTTGAACGGTTGCCAAAGGAGTCTTGACGCAAGACGAAATATTGCCAGAAGGGCTCAATGTGTAGAGCCATCACGTACAGATGCGCTCTGAGCGAGGCTAAGAGTGTCCAATCTTACCTAAAGGTGATACCTAGGCATATCATGGTGGGCCATAGAGAGGCGGTTCTAATTCTGTGTCTGAACGTAGAGCTTCTCAGCGTCTGTTCTTGGACGATAGAAAACGATCAACATCTTCAAAGAACGACTGCACTGATGTCATGCGGCTACATAGCTCTAGAGCGATTGCAAAAGGACAACGGGTGTAGTGTCCGGGTAGACAGTAGTAGTAGAGTTGTGAATCTTTATCGCCGAGGTGAAACGACCAAGTCGCGTGGGAGGTGGGTGCAGCCAATCAAGCGCGGAGAGCTTTCCGCATACAAGGGTTGTACATTCGGTTTCTCTTCTTTACCCAACACCGTACTTTTCCACCTTAACGCCCGATCTTCAAAATGGCGACAGGTGATAAAGAGCCAATTCCAGATCCTCAAGATGAGGAATACGATTCCAACGAAGACGAGGACTTCAACCCGGATGCCGCGAATGCAGCCGACGAAGACGTATCGGCGTCTTCAGACTCCGACGAAGGCGACGATACTGCCAAAAACAAGAAAGCGAAAAGCAAATCGACAAAGCGCAAACAACCAGAACCCACAGACGCAGAACTCGACTCTGGCGATGAAGCGACTATCAAAGAGCGCAAGCGCAAACGGAGAAAGGGCAAGGAGCAAGATGAGGAGAGTGGAGGCGAGGGCGGTTTGATCAAGACGAGAGCGCAACGGCTCGTGGAAAAGCAGGAGCGCAAAGAGCGCAAAAGAGCAGACAGAGGCGAAGTCACAATCGACGTGGACGACGTGTGGGCGCGCTTACACGCCGTGCCTGTTGGAAGACAAGACGATCTCGGCGCGCCATCGCAAGGGAACGGCGAGCAGGCAAACAACGACGCCGAGAAGGCACCTGGCGAGGTCATCGAGCCATCCGATCAGCTCATTCGTATCAAACGCCGCATTGCCTTCGCCGGCGAAGTCACAGAGGTGGAAGAAGAAGTGCTCAAATCCTCAGCGGCCGCGCAAGCATACCTGGCCGAACACCCGGAAGCAGATCCGTCTAACGCCAAATCACGCGCGGCGGCGACTGGCCAGCAAGCAGCGGCTGAAGGCGATCTTCAGCGCCCACTCCGCCGTCCTTCGATCTTCGAGCCGAATCCGACGGCTACCGTGCGAGGCGTGAATGCCGACAAGCTGCGACCTCGCGCGCCGGGCCGATTGGACGTCTTGATGGCGGAGAGGAGGTTGGCGGAAGAGAAGAAGAAGAAGGCGGAGCGCATGAGTACGGTGCAGAAGAGCGCGGTGGATTGGAAGGGTTTTGTGGCGGATCAGGGCATTGGGGAGGAGCTGGATATCTACGGGAAGAGCAAGGGTGGGTTCATGGCGAGGGAGCAGTTCTTGGATCGCGTTGCCGGCGCGAACGAGGCGGCCAGACGGGCTGCGAGGTTGAAGGGATGATTTTGAAGGGAAGATATTGGGTTTATTGGCAGGGTATTGGGATTGGTGTTTTTGTTTTAGTAAAGATACCCCTACAATTGTGCATTTGATTTCAGTACTCGTCGCGTCTCAACACATGGAAGTTGTTTATGAGCCGTCTATTATTGTCTGCGTGAACATCCCCAACTTTCATAGGGCTGTAGAAGATGTATATAGCACGTGAAGGACGCCTGGTATTCGTCTAATCACATCACCTCGCATCATTTAGGGCGGGCGATTGTCAGGGATCGGCGACGCCCGCGGGCTTTCCGTGCTCACCCTGTTGGCTGCATCATTTCCCAAGATTTGAACGAGGAGGGAATTAAGTATGTAGGAGGGGGACTTCAGTCAGATCACCTGCCACGTGTGCTGCCTCTCGACAACGCAACCTTTTTGTGACATCGTCCAAACTACAATACACTGCCGATTCAACAAAGACACTTCTCTCAACTCACCAGCCTCAACCGCGCTCTGCCGTCCTCTTCGAACGTCTCCGCCTACAGCCGGACCCTCCATCTCCAGACAAGCAATCAGAGACTTTGTCCTGTCAACAAGCTCTTTCGCCCAATCAGCAAACGATTGAACGTCTTTGATTTCGAGAACAAACCGCCGTTTTTACCTGCGCCGCCGCGTTCTTCATAAAACCCTCACAGCACACTTCTTCGTTGCAGGCAGCAGCAATGGCCGCAGACAGGAGGGCCAACGAAAGCAATGGCACACCCAAAGAGCCCGCCCGCAAGGCTGACGACCAGACGGATGAGAACATCTTCCTCTTCGTGCCGAACTTGATCGGTATGGACATCATCTCCTAGCAAGCGCGGAGTCTAGCTGACCTCTTCCTCCCAGGCTATCTTCGAATCGTCCTTGCCCTCTGCTCCCTATACTTCATGCCCCTCCACCCGCGCCGCTGCAGCTTCCTCTACTCCATCAGCTGCCTTCTCGATGCTCTCGACGGTATGGCGGCACGCAAGTTCCAGCAGTCAACGCGCTTCGGCGCTGTCCTGGACATGGTCACGGATCGCTGCGCTACCGCTTGCTTGCTCGTCTTCCTCTCCACCGCGAAGCCGGCATACTCGATGATCTTCCAGGGCCTGATCAGTCTGGATTTCGCCAGCCACTACATGCACATGTACGCTACGTTGGTCATGGGTGGCCAGGGTGAGAGCCACAAGAACGTCTCCGCAGACAAGAGCCGCATCATGTACCTCTACTACACCAACAAGGTAAGCTTGCGAAACCCAGATAGTGCTGTCCCCGCGATCATAGGCTGACGATCACCAACAGTGGGTTCTCTTCGTGTGCTGCGCGCTCAACGAGCTCTTCTTCATCGCCCTCTACCTCCTCTGCTTCTCCTCGCCAACCCTCACACCCGCCCTTCTGCCCCTCAACGATGCCTCAGAGCCGCTCTCTCTCGCGCCAGGTTCTCCCGCCCAGCCCAAGCCCTCGATGTTCTTCTCATCTCCTTTCTCTGCCGCTGCCATGGAAATGGCTCGCGCCAACAAGATGGACAGCACCGTCCCTTGGGTCCTGACCATTATCAGCTTCCCTGTCATGGCTTTCAAGCAATACGTCAACTGCGTACAACTCTGGGAAGCCAGCAAATGGCTCGCTGAGGGCGACAGGAAGGACAGGAAGAAGGCTGGCTTTGACAAGAGGAGGTAAATGCGCTTAGCATGAATCAGCGGATAATCTATCCATATGCAAAGCGGCGCGACGTGGCACTACTGGTGGCTACAAGTCTTCAACGTCAAGAGGAAAGACCTCGATGTCGATCAGATGACCCGTCAAGTCTACCATCTTCTATTACTTGAGAATTCGGGCGCGTGCAGTGTTGGGAGCCGACCTGAGCTTCCGCAGCTCGCAAAAAGTGAGCAATCAGGCACCTTAATACACTCCAAGCGGCATCGATGTCGTTTTGTCGACCTTTACTGGACTTCATCCGCATATCATTACGGATATAGAATGCCTGTCCCACGACTTTCCCGACCGCAACAATACTGAAGCCGGAGAAGGATGGATCTGCTGGAGCGTCTGTGGGCACGGCACAAATGAGCAAGACTCGCAGCAAAACTCCTCCGCGTGTGCCATCTTATCACATGGACATATCAACTCCGATGACTGTTTCGACTTCAGGAGTGCTGGATGTAGGAAAGAGATCGCCGAAAAGAGCAGGCTTTTGAATTGAGAAGCTGCACACCAGCGCTTTCTAAAAGCATCGGATGTCTCTTGCGTTATTGCAATTTCCAGACGATTCAGCACATTTTCTTCGCAAGGAGTTCAGAGTCAAGTGGTCAAAATAATGGACATGGGCTGCAGAGCAATCGGGAAAAGGCGAGAGTAATACTTAAAACTTCTTGTAATCTTTTTGTGAATCAATCCTTCGTTCTTGTCAAAACAGAACTCTTTTTCCATCTATTTATGTCTTGGTCCATCTGCAACAAAGGAGAATGGGCCAAGTTGCAGGTCAACCACATCTCAACGATCGCTCTGAGGTCTCATCGAAGGTGTTTCGCAAGCGCCCTTGGTGGCGTTTCAGCAATAGAAACGTAAAGTGAAGAGATTTGGAAGAGGCGAGTGTCTGAAAAGTGAAAGGAGAGCAACTACCTCGTCCAAGAAAACACTCTTCCACGGGAGGAAAATGAGTACCTTAGGCTCACGACGACGAATGCACGAGGGCATTGCAAATTCTCGAGGCAACCAGACCAAATTCCGTTTCATCCCGACCTACACTCGAAATGTCAGCAAGGTCGTGTCTACATCGTAACATATTTGCAATAACAATAACGCATGTATGATGGCCTTTGCAACATCACTACGCTCGATTCCAGCGTGCTGCTTCGATATGCAGGATACAGCAAATTTGCAAAGCTATATATTTTATAAAGCCTGGCAGACACTCATCAAACAACGAACTATTCGAGCGTAGCTCGAGCAACTAGCCCCCATAGTTTAACGGTTAGAACATAGGTCTCATATCGAATTGCGCATATGACACTTGCATAGCAGTGGCTATCCTGAGATGAGAGTTCGATTCTCTCTGGAGGCATTTCTTTTTGGAAATCTCACACAGGTACTCTTGTCTGTCTGTCCCATTTTTGGGATGCTTTTGGGTTGGGTGTGATTGTGCTGCGGCGCCTTTTGTCTGGATGATCCGCAACTCGTTGCCGTCAGGTTCGCTCTTTTGGTCTACATCCATTCTCGCACACACGAGGTTATGGCTACATCACGGCCACTGCCATGGTAGCTACTCTACTTCATGTCCCGACCCTGGCTCTTATTTGCGTCTTGTCAACATTTGCAGTGTTCCTGGTCGTGAAGAATGGCGTTGTCGTTTCGGACGTGGCTGCGAGAGCGCTGCTTCTATAGCCCAGACCATTCAATGTTCCGCTTTGGGAAGGCAAAGCATCGGCGCTTAAGGCAAGGCGAGCCAGTCGGTGTTCCGACAAGATATGGAACGTAGTCTCCGCAGTCTCTTGCCAGGAGACTTGAGGATTAATGCTTTACACGTGTTTGCGGATGGATTCTGTGGTATAGACGGCTATTGTCATTCGCACATGGTTGCTATCCACGAACGACAACACTGTAATAGATCCACTATACACCACAGCCGTCAAAGCTGTATCAATGCCTTGCGTCGCACTATTTTCATCGATCTTTCCTCTTCCAAGCTGGTGGTGGTCAGAAAAAGTTATACCGCGTAGGGTTAGGGTTGGGGTTATCGGCACGTCTTCAAGTTTGCTCGAAAGATGGCAAATGCTAGAGCCACGAGATGGATGAGTGTTGCTTTTGGCATGCAAACGTTTACCATAGACGACTGGAAGTGGCTTTGATGCAACATGCAAGGACATGGCGACGTGATGACACTCTAAGACAGCTTCAGAAGGACATGAGCGTCACGGTCAGCATCGAAACAGTAGAATGAATGCGCAAAGAAAGTTCTCTCGAAGATTGGTAGTCCTGTCCACTTCATTTCCGAGCTAAGAATATATTTCGTGCGAAGAAAGCACGAACACCACGTGCAAAAATATCCCATGTCCCATATCCTATTCTCCGGAAAATAAAAAAAGCCTGTTGGGGTATATATATGTGTACGTCCGCATCCCGCCTCTTGCGACGGATAGGAAAGAGAAAGAACAGAAAAGAGGGGCACCATTGCCCAAGAACATCAAGACCAACGCCTGTCGCTGAATAAGACAACCAGAAATAGAGAAGCTGCGGAACGTCCGCAACCAGGCAACACGAAAAAAGCGAACGCTCTCGTCTTCCCTTGCGCAAAGTTCGAAACCCCGGCTGAACTCATCGAATCGAGTCACCCAAATATCCCAAATCGCTAAAGACCGCCTGGGCGATACTCCGCCCTTCCACGCCCTCGCCCGGCTCTCCGAGACGCACAGCATCGCCCGCGACAACTGGCAGGGGCACGTTCATCTCGGAAGCCTTGGGAGTGAGAACCATGGACTCGTCCTCGGGTAGTCTGTAAGGGTCGTAGTTTTGCATCGCGTGGCCCCAGCGCAGCTGGGCGGCGACGTCTTCGTCGCTGAGACTGGTGCCCGCAGAATGCGTAGTGGCGCCTTCGGTGGTGCTGATGGTGGCGTCGGAGAAGGTCGGGGAGGAGAGTGCGAGGAGGCCGGGGGATTGTTGCTCGAGCTGGGGGGAGAGGGTTGGTTCGTGGGTGGTTGTGGGTTGTTCGTCGGTGTCCGGGTTGTGCAAGGAGTAGCGGCGGAGTGATTGCTTTTGTTGCTCTTCGGGCGATGAGGAGAGGAATTGGCAGTTTTGGATGGATTGTGGTCCTATGGAGGCTGCGTCGCTGTCTTGTCGTGGCCGTTGTTTGACGGGCGATGCGGAGGGCGTTGGGATGGCTATTACTTCGGAGAAACGTTCGAATCCACTTCTACTCGATGGCCGTGATGTTTCGGCCAGAGGTCTACGGGTCGGTGGTCTTGAGGTCGAATCTTGCAGGGAGCGGGAGGGTCCAATGGAGACGCATTCGCTTGCTTCGTCGATTAGAGATGCCTCGTATGTGGTAGCTTCGAGTCTGACGCGCGCTCTTAGGGCAGCACGGTTTGCCATAGTTCGTAGGGAGCCCGTGAGCGATAGACCTCTTCGTACAACTCCGAGCATCTTCTTTGCAGGAGCCACCTCCCGCCCATCCTCAGACGAAGATGCTGAAGGCGACGACGCCTGTTTCGGTCGCTCCAGCCTTCCATTGACTGCAAAGTCTGAGACGCACCGTTCATGGACCTTCGACACAGGAGGCGGCTCCAAAGGATTGAACTTGGCTTTGGGATCCATTGTCTGAAGTGACAATTGCTGTGAGAGGGTGCCAACTAGATCTGCACTGGCGCATCGTTGCAGAGGCGTTTCGGTCACCTCTTTGGGCACGTCGATGACATTGACCACCTGACCAGGCATCAGAGGGCAATCGGCAGTGCACGCTCTCGAATCATCGTAGGCCTCCATTCCATCGTCCAGTCGGAAGTAATACCAATACACGCCACCCTGCTTCAATCCTCCTGTGCGTGGTCGCGAATAGTCGACTTCGAAGCCGTCGAAGATGATGTCGTGGAATTGGAAGCAACCTGTCCAGAAGCCTTGTCCTCGTCGTCGGTCATGATACAGCGTGTAAGGGCGCGAGAAGTTGTCCCAGGAGCCTAGGAGTTCGACGGTTCGGACATGAGGAGGAGCGCGAAAGGAAAACGTGACAAGTGTTTCTGGGTCCATGGTTGATTGGCCTGAGGCGATATAGATTGCACAATTCGAGAAAATCACCCAATGGCAACGCGAAAGTCGACCTCACTCTCGAGTCCAGGGAAGTACGCGGTCGCAATGGGTCGTTTATCGCAGGTGTGGCTGTGTCTCAAACCCGCGCTATCCACAATCCCGTCGAGAACAGAAACACCAAGCAAGAGTGGAGATGGGGGGGAGAAGGTATAGCAAGTAGGTAAGAAAAGCAGCATCACATCACGGCCAGTGAGCGAGATCGACTCGATATGTATGACATGCAAAACGGCATGCATGGTCAAGCCGCAAACCGGGCAGGGGCATGGGTGGTTGGTTGGTTGGGCACAGAGCACATTGATTGAGTTTGCGGAGAATGGCCCCTCTATCTCTCTGTACCACTGTGCGAGAGATCTTCTGCTCTCCCGTCCTTGCCAAAAGCTAAATCGTACTACAACCCTAGCTCTTTCCTCGACACGTGAATATCCTCCTGTCGCACTTTGAGGAGAACTCTGTATTCTCTTGCCTCCATGCCGTGAACCAGAGTCATTGTCCTTGAAACTTGAAAGAAGCTCAGATGCCAACGACCAGACGCAAGACCTCAATACTACGTCAGAAGCGTTCGCAAAACAAGTAGACAGATGGTGAACCTCTCCTTCGGTCCTGCCTAAGTGGGCCCATCAAAAGCCGGATTGAAGCTATGAGAGATTGAGCCGGACTTCAGGCCGTGCATGGGCATCTTGAATCTACGATCTCTGGAAATTCCCAGCAAGGAAACTGACTGGCAAAGCTCGGTGCGCCTCGACACGACGGTTTCACGTCACATCCGCCGTGCCAGCCAGCTTTTTTCTCTTCTCTACCATGCTCGGGCTGAGATGGCAGGTTGGCACGGTGAGTGGCTCGAAGTGGAGTGAGACAATCCAAGCACTAGGAACGCGCTATCCAGCTCTCTGCGCCACCAAGCAGTGGCGCCATCCTCCTACTACTGTGCGCTCGATGCTGTTGAGGATTGGAGGATACTTGCTGCTCAGCGATACGCTTTCGTGGCGCGGTATTTCCAGGTGGACAGGCTGCGTTCGTGGCGTGATGAAGCTGCGCGATTACTGTGTTGCACCGCAGCCATACAGCATACATGCATGCATGTGCGACTCTTGTGCCGATGCATGTTTTTCGATCTGTGCAAGGGGGTTGCGCGATAGCACGGCCAAGGCGCATCGCATCGTTGAGGTCGGTAGCACTGGATCTACTGGTATATCAAGAGCGGTCAAACCCATACCATGCCTCAAGTCGTCTTATCTACCCTAGCTAGCCCCCCCTCGCTTCGTGAAGTCGGTACCAGGGCGCCTGTCGTCGATCCTCCTGATGCGCTCACATCCTTCATGCACGCGCCCGGAGTTTCTTCCTCCAATTCTTGTTTGCTGGGTTGCCAGTACAGGGAAGAAAGATTTAGAGCCAGGCGTGCCAGGCGTGCCAGGCTCGCTATCCAGGCACGCCATGAAGCTATAAGGTCTATCTGTACAGAAAGCCTCAAAAGCCAAGGACATTCATTTCCCACGTTTCCACGTGCGCCAGCTGAAAACAAGTCGAAGCCTTATCAGAACGAGATGTTCTCGCCCCTTGCCCCTCCGAGAAACATCGAGGTAGGAGCGCGTTGTGGATACAGCTAGCTATACAATCTGTCAATAGCCGCCTGAGATATTATCGTCAAGATCAAGAAAAACAGTGGAACCTCTCCATCCTCCCCCCTCAAACACGCAAACATCCACAAAAATCGCGAAGTCAAAACAAAGCTCTACCCAGGACCCGTCTCGCCCGCGATCAACCCCCCGGGCAAACTTTCAAGCCACAAAACAAAAAAGGCGCGCGCGTGGAAAGCGGCACCAGACTACTCTAATCAATTTCCAGACCCCCGGAAAGGCATGCCGAAGCCAATGCACCTGCAATATAAATGTAAACAAGCCGGCTTCTGCCTCTCAACTCTGCATTGAGCGGGTTCCACGCGAATGGAATAATGCCGGCTTGGGGGTGCCGTGTCCGGTAGTGGTGAGGCGAATGGGACATGGGTAAGGAAAGCGATATTCAGCTTGAGGGTATTGGTACTTTGTTCGATGTGCCGTTCGGTGGCTTGCTTAAGCGATTTCTCAGCAGTTGCAGGAAACGCGAGTTGCTGACTGGTTGGTTTGGCTTAATATACAGTGAGTACCTAGGGTATCCGGGGAGATGCGCATGCATAAAACCTAGCATCAGAGCTCCCAGGAATCTGCATCCTGCCCTTGTCCTTGTCAATGGATTGATGGGAGGAGCAGCGCTCAACGGTTTATATGCACGGGGTCATGGTATTGAACCACAGTGTGTATGTGAAACCTGAGAATCGTCCTGTCACGGGTAGAAAGCCTGACCAGACACTCTACATGTAATCGATAGTGTGCCCAACGTAACGAGGATAAGAATGATCGTGCCCGTCCTCGTCTCTAGATGGATTCCCGCATCCGTTCCAGAACCAGCTCAACGAAACCGTCAAAACCTGATGAAAAGGGATTTATCCGTAACTCATCATATTAAGAACACTGCATTTCACACAATCTGATGAGAAAGAGCGGGTCGAAACGGTGTGCACCAGGAACACTTTGTAGAATGTTTGAAACTGTGTTGATTGTTTTCTTTTTTACATCAGTCTTTTTGTTTTTCTTTCTCTTGCTCCCAAATGTGGCTTTCAATCTGGTGAACATTCCCATCAACAAATGAACGACGTGATAGCCCATACATGCAAACCCCATAAGCCCCCATGAACACCTCCCCCTCAAAACACGTAATCATCAAATAAAGGTATCACACTACTTTTCTGTTTCTGTTCCTTCACTTTCTTAGCTATGATCGATGCATCAAGACAGTCAACGGATCAAAATCAAGGCGGCGCGTCTCCGTTCAAAGAAGTCTCGGCCTGGCCTTCGACCTGCTTCTCCAGATTGGCGACGATGGAGCCGTTGCCCTCAGACGCGCCGTTGACTTCCTGCCTCAGCGGGCTGAGACCAGCTGATGTGCCGACCGACTTGGGGCGGAAGGGGACGGGGGTTGTGGGACGGGAGGAGAGGAACTGCACGGAGTGTTAGTGAGACTTGGATGATTTACGTCAAAAATGCTGGAATAGACACATACCGATGAAGCAGCGGAGAGGAGAGCGTGGAGGGAAGCCAGGACGACGTCCTCGTGGATGCCGACGCCCCAGACCTTCTGCTGGGAGCCGAAAGCCGTGCACTCGATGTAAGTGGCGGCCTTGACGTTCTTGCCGCCCTCCTTGGATCCTGATTTGGTGGTGAGAGCGTGCTCCTTGTAGTCGGCAATGTCGAGCTCGATGCCTAGGTTCTTGATGGCGTTGGCGAGGGAAGACAGGGCACCGTTGCCGACACCTTCGACGCTGTGCTCCTTGCCGTCGATTTCGATGACGCCCTTGAAGCGGCGGCGGAGGTTGCGCGAGGAAGCGGTCTTGCCGGGCTCTGGGGGAGCGGGGGACACGGAACGGTCGGCGGTGATGTCGTAGTCGACGAGGTGGAAGCGCGGGTTTCTTTCCAGGTGGTACTCTTCGACGAAGAGCTTCTTGATCTC
>MSJI02000369.1:0-15805 GCA_001931905.2 Cladosporium sp. IMV 00045 | reverse complement strand
GAATATCTCACCACGGAGCTCGTGGGCGTCAAGGCCGAGAAGGACGGCAACAGCGCAGAGATTAGCAAGGTTCTTTCCATGGACGGCGACGTCGACGTTTCCCAGCGCAAGAACAAGGTCATCACCATCTTCGACGTGAAGTTGCAGCTAGAGTACACTGGCAAAGTGCAGAAGGGTGAGGAGACCCAAGACGTTAGCGGAACAATCACCATTCCGGAAGTCGCGCATGACACCGAAGAAGACGAGTACGTCTTCGAAGTAGAAATCTACGGTGAAGACTCTTCAAAGCAACCCGTGAAGGATCTGGTGCGATCTCAAATCACCTCGCAAGTCCGCCAGAAACTCGTGAAGCTCGCCCCGACTCTGATTGAGAAGCACGGTTCCGGTCTCCAGCATGCTGCTGGCAGCAACCCCTCGTCGGGATTCAGCACGCCTAGGGTCATGCAGCAATCTTCCGTCAACAAATCTGCGGACGAGTCGAAAACTTCTTCAACCGCGGCTACTGCCACTGGCGCCGCCGTCAACGTGACCTCCCTTAGCGACCAGCAAGAATTCCGCACCACCGCCGAGCAATTGTTCGAGACTTTCACCGACCCTCAGCGCATCACTGCATTCACTCGCGCACCTCCAAAGGTTTTCGAGGGCGCCAAGGAAGGCGGCAAGTTTGAGATCTTCGGCGGCAATGTTTCCGGCGAGTTTTCCAAGCTGGACAAGCCTACCTACATCGAGCAGAAGTGGAGACTTGCACAGTGGCCGCAGGGTCACTTCAGTACCATGAAGATCAAGTTCGAGCAGAACGACGTCGACGCTGTGACTATCATGCGCGTTGATTGGGTCGGCGTGCCTATTGGTCAGGAGGAGCCTACCAAGCGTAACTGGGAAGAGTACTACGTGCGCAGCATCAAGACTACCTTCGGCTTTGGCACCATTTTGTAGATGGCGAGAGTCGGAGACAAAAGACGAAGACGATTGTGATGAATGCAGAAACATCAACGAAGCAGACGAAACATAAATTTAACTATTACGATTCCGCCAATATGAGCGGCCCAAGAAGCCCCATTCTTGCATATTTCAACACTCTTCTCGTGATCACTGTCCTAAACGCGCATTATGTGATCATGTCTTTGTGTTTTTGAGTTAATTGCAAACAATGTGCAAGGCCCTCAAGTTGCCAGTGCGGCGTCCTGATACATGCAGTCTGACAAAATCTCAAAGCCTCGGCACGTGACGGATGCTCGCTTGAAGAAAGTCTAGTGGGGCTACACCTGCGTCAACTTTAGAAGGTTGTTCCAGAGCTTTTTGCCTTGTGAACTCCAAGCCACACACAACCACCTCAAGTGTTCTTAGAGTGTTTCAGTGAAAATGACTGCCGTTCCTCCGGAGGCCGGCATGGCCAATCTGGACATCTCTGGCAAGGAGGCACCATCCAAGAACAACGACGCGAACGGAACAAACGGCGAGGCAGAGAACGACGATTCGGAAGGCGAAGACGGCGAGGACAACGGAGAGGCACAGGCCGAAGGTGCAGCAAAGAAGAAGAAAAAGAGAAAGCCGCGCAAGAAGAAGAAGGCCGGCGGCGGCGCAAGCGCACAAACAAGCCCGCCACGCACAGAAGTCTCGAAGCTCTTCCCCAATGGCTCATACCCCGTTGGCGAAGAAGTCGAATACAAGAACGATAATGCGTACCGCACCACGAATGAGGAGAAGAGGGCCATGGACCGCGACAACGTCGAGTTCCTCACCGAATACCGCCAGGCCGCCGAGGTGCACAGAGAGGTCAGGAAGTACGCACAGCAGAACATCAAGCCCGGCATGAGCTTGACTGAGATCGCGGAGATGATCGAGAACGGCACAAGAGCTCTGACTGGCCACCAAGGCCTCGAGGAGGGCGACAACATCCTGGGTGGTGTTGCTTTCCCCACCGGTCTCAGCATCAACCACTGTGCTGCGCATTACACTCCCAACGCTGGCAACAAGATGACCTTGAAGGAGGAGGACGTTATGAAGGTCGATTTCGGTGTGCACCTGAACGGCCGCATCGTCGACAGTGCTTTCACCGTTGCTTTCGACCCTAAGTACGACACCCTCCTCGCAGCCGTCAAAGACGCCACCAACACGGGCATTAACCTCGCCGGCATCGACGCGCGCCTGGGCGAGATCGGCGAGGGCATCCAGGAAGCCATGGAGTCGTACGAGGTCGAGCTGGACGGCAAGACGCACCCGGTCAAGGCGATCCGCAACCTCAACGGCCACACCATCTCGCAGTACAGCATCCACGGCGGCAACGCGGGCAAGAGCGTGCCGATCGTCAAGAGCGCGACGACGGAGAAGATGGAAGAGGGCGAGGTGTACGCCATCGAGACCTTCGGCAGCACAGGCAAAGGCTACGTGCACGACGACATGGAGTGCTCGCACTACGCCAAGGTGGCCGACGCGCCCAAGGTCGCCCTGCGGGTGCAGAGCGCCAAATCCCTGCTGCGCACCATCGACAAGAACTTCGGCACGCTGCCTTTCTGCCGCCGCTACCTGGACCGCCTCGGTCACGACAAGTACCTGCTCGGCCTGAACAATCTGGTGCAGAGCGGTATAGTGCAGGACTACCCGCCGCTTGTGGATGTTAAGGGCAGCTACACGGCGCAGTACGAGCACACTATCTTGCTGCGTCCGAATGTGAAGGAGGTTATCACTCGTGGCGACGACTATTAGGCTGTGTCCATGTTCTCTTTTTGCTCTGCGATGCAATGTAGGAAACACAAAAGTGGGATGGTCTTTATGGAAAGGCTGAAAATTCGAATAACGATACCATGATTGAGAATGTTGTTGACTGGCCGTGCTTCCTTTTTCTGGTGCGACGTCCTGATCTGTCAAGTATTGAAATTGTGAGGGTTGCTTCATCATTCTTACTTTACCTCTTGACGGTCTCGAAAGCGCTATGCTGCGGACAGGTCTCGGCATGAGGCCTTTTGATTACGCAAACTGAAGTCTGCCTGCACTCATCGAAGTGAAATCACGCTCTTGAAGCCACGATATATGTACTGTATACATCCACGTCCACAGCCAACTCGTCGAGAACGAGCAACATCCATATCATCAGAGCCAACAGAAACACCAAGTTCTCTGCCATTCTTTCTTTTAGAGTTTCGATACAAAAATGCATCGCGGCTGTCGGCGCAGCATGCAAGTAATGTCCTGTTCTAAATCCCTCCCTATGTTCACTCCCCAGCGCCATGCAATTAACAACCAAAAGTGTAAGATATCATCCCTCCGACCCAAAACAGAAAACGACCCTCCCTTTTCAAATCGTCCCAGCCTCGTATGTCCCGCCTTTTCTTTCTTTCTTGCCAATCATGAGTTTTCGCCAACCGTTTGCTAAGAAAAAGAAGGATAAGTGTCAGCCAAACAGAATAACTTTTGCGAAAGAACCCCAACACCCCATTTCACGGAGCAATCGAACTTACCACAAGCCAATCCATCCCCTCATTAACACCCCTCCCATCCACCGCACTACAAGCCATAATACTCCAATTCCTATCTTTCAACTCCCCCAACCTCAGCGCCTCGCTTATCTCCCCCGCGCCCTTCGCGCCAGGCTGATCCTGCTTATTGGCGAAAACCAACAGCGCCGCATCCCTCAACTCCTCCTCGCCCAGCATGGCCGCCAACTCCTCCGCCGCCGTCCCCAGCCGCTCAATGTCCGTGCTGTCGACGACGAACACCACCGCCGCCGTGTTGCTGTAGTAGCAGCGCCAGTAAGGGCGGATGCTGGTCTGGCCGCCCAGGTCCCAGACGTTGAAGTTGAGGTTCTTGTACGTCACGCTCTCGACGTTGAAGCCGATGGTGGGGATTGTGGTGACGACTTCGCCGATTTTCAGCCGGTAGAGGAGGGTCGTTTTGCCGGCGTTGTCGAGGCCGAGGATCAGGATGCGGATTTCTTTGGAGGACCAGATTAGGCGCGAGAAGAGGGAAAGGGCGCCGCCCATTTTTGTGGTTGGGTTGGGTGTGTGCGCCGGAAAGTGAGGTTGGTGTGTGGTGGGCGAGGTTGAGGGTTGTCAGGGGAGGGTCTAAGAGGGTGTCTCGATTCGAGGATGGACGATGTTTGGTCCGATTCGATCCAGGGATGGGATTGAGGCGGTGTTGGAGGGATGTCGTTGATTACGATTATTCAGGGTTGATTGAATGGTGATGTCGTTTTCTTTGTAAGAAAAGGGTGCTGATCGTTCAAGTTGTAAGGGATTAAAGCAGAGGAATGCGGTGTAAGTGAGAACAACAGTCAACTCCTCTTTCACTTGAACAAGTCGTCCGATCACCTGCCCTGGGCTTAGAAAGTCGTTCCGCGCCTCTCTCGGTCGAGCTCCGGCTTCTGCTTTGTTCAACCTCCTTCCGAGGCTTGACGTCTCTCCTCCCTCCCTGCTAGAAGCGCTCAGGCTGCCTGTGCCAAGCATTCGTCACTCCCGCGGCCGCCGTGCTATGGGCAGTATAATTTCTATCTCGACTTCAACTTTGCAATCTTCTCTATACAACCACGCGAGCAGCACTTTCTCGCAATCATGACGGCAGCGAGTCACAAGCAGACCGCGCCGTCATGAAATCCAATGGCGTCGACTTACTATCAAGGAACGAGACTAGCAGGTCGGCGTCATTCAGTCCAAAAGGTACGAAATTTACATCTCTTTTCATACATTCCATACCCCTTCTTTGGTGATGCTACCATTCTATACCGAGGTCTCTATGACGTTCAAAAAATACTATGTCAAGTTCAACAGTCTGATACAATACTATCAACACCATTTGCTTGGAAGACTTCTTTTCCGAAGCATCATTGCTAATACGAATCGCAATAGGTTCTCGAGAATCCATCTGAAATATCCAAACGAAAGTGCTTTGCTTTTGTATTCAGACAACTGTCTGATCATATACTCATATATACCCCATCTTATCATATGTATTCATTTTTCCATACCGGCTTCCAATCTAAGCACCAACTGCTTGCAGACTCTTGACCGTGTCGGAAATGCTCTCCTCCAGCGATCTGAACTTGACACCGAGCACGTCAATCGTGCGCTTGTTGTCGAACTTGTACACGCCATCTGCAGGGTAATCTCCGCCAGGCGTGCTCGACGTCGGCAAGACATCCTTGTACTGCGGGTACTTCTTCTCGATGGCCTGGGAGATCTCCCTATTGGAAAAGTAGCCAGCGGTGATGAAGAAGCGCTTGTTGGCAGCGCCCTCCTTCTCAATAGCCGCCACATGGCACTCGGCGAGGTCGCGCACGTCGACCCAGATGAAAACTCCCGTCTCGGGGATCTGGTCCTTGGACTTGCCCTGGATCAGATCGCGCACACGCTGGTTGGAGGTGTTGAGTCCGTCCAGGCTGTTGAGGTAGTGCACGATGGGGCCCAGGACGAGAGGTGGGCACATGGTGGCGATGCTGAAGTTGGGCTTCTCCTGCTCGACGAAGTCCCAGGCGGCGCGCTCGGCGAATGTCTTGCTGGCGCGGTAGCCATTGGCCGGGTTCTCGATTGCTTGCTCCGCTGTGATGGGGTTCCAGTCTTCCTCGCTGTACACGTGGCCGGGCCAGGTGCCCTTGAAGGGGTTGAGGATTGAGGCGAAGGAGGAGGTGATGACAACGCGCTTGACGGTGGGCGCGGACTTCTTGATGGATTTCAGGATGCCTGTGGTGCCGATGACGGCTGGGTCGAGGAGTTCCTGGGCTTGTCAGTCCTGTTAGGGGGGAATGAGTATGATACTGAGGGGTACACACCTTCTGGACGTCGGTCACGTTGAAGTGGAAGGGGCTGGCAGTGTGAATGACGGCCTCGAACGGCGGGTCAGAAACGACGGCCTTGTCAAAAGCACCCTCTTGGGCGATATCCTCTACGATGGAGAAGTCAAGCTTGTCAGAGCCGTAGCTGGGGTGAGCCTTCTTGATCTTGTTGGCCTTCTCCTGCGAGCGAACAGTCGTAACGACACTGTGGCCACGGTGAAGGAGAATGTCCAGAACATGGGCGGCAATGAAGCCGGAACCTCCAGTGAGTAGAACGCGGGTCATGATGAATGCTTGGGTTTGCTTGGATGTCTTGGAAGTGTTGCGGGACAGTTGAGGTCTTTATCTGTAATGCCTTGCGGATTACCAATGCGATTTATCAAGTCTTGACAAGTGTTTGTAATAACTCGAAGATAAGACCCCAATGGATTGTGATGATGCAAGAGCACATGCTGCATTTTAGCCTCAACTTTCCCCCACGTCTGCTGTGCAATTGCCGAAAGCCGCCTTTCGGCTTTAACGAATTCTATCGCGTGAATATTGCAGCGAGGGCGAGCCCATGCACATACAGAACACACGACATGCGCATCACTTATGCCCTGCCTGCTCCCGCGCGCCATCACGCCTTCACAGCTTTCGCAGCTTGCGCGATGTCTTCCAAAGCGATGCGCTCTTCAAGTGCGCCAACGACATGACGGAGATACGACAACAATCTCCTCCTTATACAAGACGCAACCAACCGTCAATGAAGACGGTCAGCTTATGAGATCCCGGAAACATGGGTTTCGGAGCCTACCCTTATCGCCGCTTATGCGCGAAAGAAGGCCTTCCAAGAAAGTCAGCAAAGATGCAGCCGACAATGAGGCTTTGGCGGAGCTCCACAAAGAGGTTGCCATGAATCCATTCGGTCAGTCGGTGCCAACCCGTCCTTTCATCTCGCAACACGAGCGCTCGAACAATACTAACACCCTCACAGCCCACGCCCTAGCAACCCCCATCCGCCAATGCAACCTGACCTTCGCGCGCCTCCCCTCCCATTACCTCCTTCCCTTCGCGACTGTCATTGAAAAATCCCCGCCCGCCAACAAAGGCCAGCCGCCCAGAGTCAAAGCCCGCCCCGAGCCCGGCCTGCGTTCAGAACACTCTGGCGTGACTCTGGGCCAGAACAGCTATGTCGTCAACAGACAGGACATGGTTCGCCACCTGTCGCGGAAGAGACACTGGACCCCCCTCGCGACTGAGAGGCACAAGGTGATTGTTGCGCAGATGGCGCATCGCAGCCCGAGTGCGCAGAAATTGGTCGAATCATTGTGGGTTTGGGAGGATAAGGTGCAGGCGGCGGCGGAGTTGCTGGAAGGGAGGGTTGTGAAGGCTTTGATGGAGGCTTTTGAGGTGGTGAAGACTGATGGGTCTTTGCCTACGGCACGCGAAGAATGGTCGGCTTTCGCTCTGGTCTTTGGCGATGCGAGTCAAGGTGAAAATGCAGACAGATCATCAGGATCGGATTCGGACATCACGACCTACGATCTCTCCGCTCTCCTACCGGCAGAGACTCTAGGGAAACTGCAAGCCGACCACGACATGCCATCAACTCCGATCTTCGTCCCCAAAAGCACCTCGGCCGTGCATGCACAGCTCGCATTAGACAAGCTGAAAGCGCACAAAGAAGCGGACGAAGTCACGAAACCCATCTCGACCCCACGGCGTTCGAGTCCGAGCAACCTCACGACGCAAGGAGAATGACATTCATCTGAAGAGTCACCCTGGGAGCGGGCCTAGACCACGAGGCGGCATGGGTTCTTTGATGGGTTGAAGATGGAGCTAGTGTCAGTGTCAAAGTCTATAGAAACACATTTAGAGTCACACATACGCGTGCGCGCGTAAAAGCGAAAAGCCATATTGCCTTCGGCCGAGGTAACTTTTCGTTTTCGTCTCAAGAGGTGTCAGTCGGAGGTAATGCGGAATACTCCTAATTGGGTCCTATGTCGCCCTGTCTCCGAAGATACGCGAGCAACATCGACGACCGCCATCTACATGTAATCTCCTATAGGCGATAATAAGGAATGTACACGAAGTCTCAAATAATGTACATCTTATTACATGAAGTAGTAGGACTAGAGAAACCAAGACATCAAAGAAACATGCCATGTCTGGCCCTGTGCGAGCTTCCCTTCCTCTCCTTACAGACTTACCCCATGCTGCCGAGAAAGAAAGTTGTGGGGAAGCTTCCGTCAGAGGGATCGACATGTGAAAGCAGAAGCCAGGCTCGGCCAAGCTTGTGATGATGGCTAGTTGACTATCTCACGGACAGAAGCCGAGCAGTCCATGGCCAATTCGATAGAACATTATACTGAGTCACAGCTCGATAGGAGAGAGCAAAACGATATCCTCCGAATCCTCCTCAAGCCTCGGCGCAAACAAAGCAAGGAATGCTGCGCAGAAACATTCCCCAATCGCCCATGCCGAGCCCCAAACACCAAAAAGCTACATCATCATCCGATCGCCGAGGTAGACTTTCCGTTCGCCCACCACAGCCGCTGGCCCTTGGGACGACTACTCTGACCGAGTGAGTCTGATTGACAGCTGCTGCGCGTGCAACTCAGACGAAGATGGGTTTTCTTGGCTTTCGTCTCTCTGGTTTCTCTTGGGTCCCTACGTAATAATAAGAAGACCCGTGATACCCTCGTGCCTTGCTCTGGGAAGTAGACTTCGCTCTTCTTCTTTTTCTTCTCTTTGTTGGAACTCCTCCTCCTGCTACTTGAGGGCTTGTCGGTTGTTGATCTCATTTTCCTAAGCTGTTGTTATCGCTCTGCGAGATATATCTACCTGAACGCTTTCCCTGTTGCCGATCCCTTTGTCGCTGTTAAAGCTCGATTCGAAAGGGAAGAAGAACGAAAGAAAGAAAGAACCAAACAACAAGCTCTCCAGAGAGAATAGAGCGCAAGAGACTTGCCGCCGAGACATTGTCTACACGAGTAGCTTCTACAAAGATTGCATGAACACCTCAGAGCAAGCACAACCATGTCAGCCAAATCCACAGCAGGGCCCTCGGGCAAGAAACCCGCGTCCGCAGCAACCAACCTCATCGCCGGCGGCGGCGCCGGCATGATGGAAGCCCTGGCCTGCCACCCGCTCGACACGATCAAAGTGCGCATGCAGCTCTCACGACGAGCGCGCGCGCCCGGCGCGAAGCGAAAAGGCTTCCTCACGACAGGCCTGGAGATCGCGAAGAAAGAGTCCCCGCTGGGACTGTACAAAGGTCTCGGGGCGGTGATGACAGGCATCGTGCCCAAAATGGCCATCCGCTTCACCTCCTACGAATGGTACAAGCAGCTGCTGAGCAAAGACGGCGCCGTGAGCGGCAGCAGCAATTTCATGGCCGGCCTGGCCGCCGGTGTCACCGAAGCTGTCCTCGTCGTCTGCCCCATGGAAGTCGTCAAGATCCGCCTGCAGTCGCAGTACCACAGCATGAGCGACCCGCTCGACGTGCCCAAGTACCGCAACGCCGCCCACGCCATGTACACCGTCATCCGCGAGGAGGGCTTCGGCGCGCTGTACCGCGGCGTCTCGCTGACTGCCCTGCGGCAAGGAACCAACCAAGCGGCCAATTTCACCGCGTACACGGAGCTGAAGGATTTGGTGCAGAAGAAAAGCGCGGATCCGACAGCACAGCTGCCAGGCTGGCAGACGAGTATCATCGGTCTGATCTCAGGCGCCGTGGGCCCTTTCTCCAACGCTCCCATCGACACGATCAAGACGCGCCTGCAGAAGACTCCCGCCGAGCCCGGTCAGACGGCTCTGGGCCGCATCGTCGCCATCGGCTCGCAGATGTGGAAGGTTGAGGGCGCGCGCGCCTTCTGGATGGGTATCACCCCGCGTGTCATGCGTGTCGCTCCCGGTCAGGCTGTCACTTTCACCGTGTACGAGTATCTGAAGGATGTGCTGGAGAAGGGGCGTGATTTCTTGCCTGGAGGCAAGTACGAAGAGTAGGATTTTTCTTTTATTCGGAGAGTTTAGAACGGGGATTGGCGGAAAGATACCCTGTAAGAGCTGGGTGGTTGTGTGTGCTCTAGACAGAATCGAATAGTTGTTGTATACCCTTTATATGTCGAAGGTGTATTATTGTTTTGCTCAGTAGTTCTGCATCTCGTATGTGCGCTTGAAGGGCGTTTATAGAACGTGCTGTACTCCGTCCGTCCAAGAACTCCTGACAAGCAATAAAATACGAGTAGCAAACATGTCTCGTAATCCGTAACCGTTGCAAGTGCGTAAGTCGTCTTAAGCTTCACCCAAAGAAATCCCTCCAAGTAAAATGAAAAGCTCAGAGGCCGCTTTGATGCAGGGCAGCATGAGCCACTTCAGTCTGCAGCTGCTCCTGCAGATGCTGATCAATCTGTGGCTTGTAATCCTGCAAATGCTGGTCGATGTGCGGGTTGTACTCTGGCAAAGGCTGTTGTTGCTGCAAAGCTGTGTCGATGGCCATAGGTAGGTGCATATCGTCCTGAGGGGAGGAAACGACACTCTGTCGCTGTCGGCGAGAGGTACCAGGCGCTTTCTTGCCCACGCGCAACGCTTCTTGACGGACTTGCTCCTGGGCTTCTGCCGGGTCGAGGTGCTCGCCACGCTCTTCGGCTTCGATGACTTTGAGCCATTTCCGTTTGATCTTGGAGCACGTCGTCGTGCTGCAGACCATGCCGAAGCGGTCGTGGATGAACCAGACCATGTCGTCTAGGTAGCGTTCGCGATTCTTTGGGTCTTGAAGCCAAGTCTTGATTTCCTGGGCATTTTCGTTAGACCTTGCCGTCCTACTGTGTATCAAGTTCGATTGACAACGTATAGACTTACCTGTTCCTGCTCGACGGTCATCACTTTAGGTCTGCCATTCTTCTTGTTCGTCTCGGGAGGAGCATATGCGGTGCCATGTTGTTGCAGGCAGCGCTTCATGCGATAAATAGAGCTCCGGCCGACCTTCAAACGACGGTGAATAGTGGTGGGGTCTATGCCGGCCTCCAAGAACTCTATGATTTGTTGTTGCACATCGGCACTTTGCTTGCCACTGCCCGGCATGTTGAGTCGGTTTTGCGATGGGAGCTTTAATCGTCCCACCGGTTGATGTTCCCAGGTGTTTTGTGATGGGAGGTTCGGCGACTCTGGATGAAGAAAGTGCTGGTGTGAGACGAGGAGCCGCGCTTGTCCGCTTCGGGTCAAGCGGCCTTTCTCTCGCAGATGTCCCAATATTGAGACGAGGCCCTGTGACCGCTGTTGTACTATGCTCGGGGAATTGTTGGCGGATGGGAAAACATCTTGTGTGCTACTGGAGATGGCATGATCGACGCACTAATTTGTTCTGTTTTCGAGACTGTATAGTCACTAAGAGATCCAGCGTCCTGCTCGTATGCTCGTATTCGACGTTGCGCGCTCCACAGAGGCCTTACCAGCTATACCGGAGCATTGAATATACACACACTTGGGGCCATTGCACACCGGACAAATACTGGACACGACACTACAAGTCTTCCAATCAGCAAAGGTGGCGGAGCGACCTGGATCTTGGAAAAGACACAATTTAACAAGCCAGCCATTTCACGACCAAAACAGCCACACTCACCACATACGTCAACATGTCCTCGCGCAACAGGCCTCGCGCGAACCACAACCAGGACGCAGACGAAGAACGCCGACTCTGGAAGGAGATCAAAGACAAGGCGCAGGATGTCGATGACAAGATCTCACGCTCGAACGACATTGGCCACGAAATCCTACAAATAGAGACCCAGCAGGCTGCCTTGCTGGATGCAAACAAACCCGTGGAAGCTGCTCTGGACAAGAAACTCGAGGAGCTCTATCGGGAGAATCTGAAGCTATGCGAAGATGTGCAACATCTCATCTCCGGTGCTTCTAGTGACATGAATGTGCTAGACAGCATCAACATTCTGGCTGGCTTGCGAGAAGCATCAAGTGCCGAACAAGCATCCGCCGCTTCAGCACCGCTTGGACAGAGAGATCGCACGGCGAGTGGCAAGCTGTCTCGCGATAGACCGAAGAAGTCAGGCAGTAGAGGTTCTAACTCGGCTGCCGTAACGGAAGACGGTGGCGATGATTCCACCGCTCCTTCGCCACGCATCGCCCTCGGTCAGGCCAACCGCCTCAGTGCGAAAGACAAGTCATCCCGCGCCGGCTCAATACCCGCCACGAGAGAGACCAGTGTCAAGATCGAAGATGGCGTAGAAAGCGTTGCGAGCGTAGACTCTGCTCCCAGCGCGTCCGGTATGGGCAAGTCAGACAGCCAGCCGCCAAGCGCCTCGCGACCTACCAACCGGGTTACTTTCAAAGCAGGCGAGACGGTCTTCTACAGGCACAAGGATAAGATGCTCGAGGGCGAGGGCATTCTCTGCCGTGTCACGGCCGTCATCGGCGAGGGCAAGCAGCGACGGTACGAGATTCAGGACGTGGACACCGACAATACGACAGTTGGAACGGGGGGCAAGGCGCCTGCAGTCGCGAATCCCAGCAACGCAAGTTCATTCCGGGCTTCCATCTCATCACTGATGCAAATCCCGGAGTCAAATGACAGGCTTCCAGATCTAGCCAAGGGCAAGCAGGTCTTTGCGCTGTACCCGGAGACTACGACTTTCTACAGGGGTGAGGTTAGTGCGCCGTGGAGATCGAAGAGCGACGGAGAGCATGTCAGGGTGAGGTTCGAGGGTGAGATGGAGAATATCGAGTCACAAGTGGTGGAGAGGAGATTTGTGTTACTGGAGAGGTAGATGTGATGTTCTTGATGGCCTCCTATTTCAATATCTGGATCTCTGAGCGAGGGAGGAATCATCGTTAGACGGGTTCTTGTTGCCATCTGAAGGAAACTTAGAATCCTTATCGATCGAGGGAGGCCCAGAAGTTGGTTGACGTCTACTACAGTACTGCGGTTAGCGAAGCAGATGATTGAAACATCGTTACAACTAGACCATGAGATCAATCCAAGTCTTATCAAACGCACGTGTCTATAATGCCAGATATCTATAAACGGCATACCACCGGCTCGTCATCGCCGTGATGCTGCCGAAAATGATGCTTGCGCCGAGTTGCCGAGGCTGTTGATAGCGCCATCTTACGGACGAGACGAGCCCTCCGGAGTGAGAAAGATAACATACAGGGGTTCGCCCTGGCATTCCAATTTTCCATCTTTGTATACGTTCTCCCGAGTAAATCTACGATTTAATAATACCAACGTCTTTCTTTTTCCCCTCACTCCAGTCCTCTCAATACAATCCCAAGGAACCAGACCCAACCCAGCAAAAATGCCCGGCAACGCAACCCTCATCCCCCCACCACCACCACACCCCTCCTCGTCGCCCATCGAATCCGTCCTCGAACTCACGCACCTCTCCGACATCAACCCCAACCTCTTCACCAACACCCGGCCTCTCTGGCACCCGCCGGGCGCGCGAGGCATCTACGGCGGCGCCGTGATCGCGCAATGCCTGGCGGCGGCGCAGCGCACCGTCCCCGACAACTTCTACGTCCACTCCATGCATTGCTACTTCGTGCTCAACGGCAACAGCGAGATCCCCATCATCTACCACGTGGAGAATGTGCGGCAGGGCCGCAGCTTCGCGACCCGCACCGTGCAGGCCAGGCAGAGGGGTCAGCCGATTTTCACGACGACGCTGAGTTTCACGCGCGAGGGCAGCGGTGGGAAGGAGACTGTGGAGCACGCGCAGAACATGCCGGAGGACGTCAAGGCGCAGGGACCCGGAGAGGAGGATGAGGAGAATCTGCTCAGAGGGAGCAATTCGCCTTTTCTGAGCCAGAGGGCGGGGATTTTGAATGAGGACGATTCGCGAGCGCACGTCAAGCGCACGAGGCAGTGGATTAAGGCCCGAGGCAGGATCTCGGACGAAGGTGGACACCAGGCGCACCTCTCCGCGCTCGCGTACATGAGCGACAGCTATTTTATCGGCACGGTGGCGCGTGTGCACAAGCTGTGGCGGTACAGCACGGGTGACAAGAAGCAGGGCGGCGGCAAGCAGGATGCGGAGAAGATGGGCATCACGGTGGACGTGATTGAGAAGCTCAAGGGTATGGACGACGAGACCCTGCGACGTATGGACGGCATGGACGAGGATGTCATTGACCAATTGAGAAACGTCGAGATCAAGGACGGGCAGATCGTGGGGTTCAAGAGCCAGAGACCCGAGATTGGCATGATGGTCTCGTTGGATCACACTATCTACTTTCACAACCCGAAGGAGTTCAGGGCGGACGAGTGGATGTTCACCGAGTGTGAGAGTCCCTGGGCGGGCGATGGCCGTGGCTTGGTCATGCAGAAGATGTACACCAAGGAAGGGAAGTTGATTGCCAGCTGTGTGCAAGAGGTGAGTCTGATTGGTTCGGTTGTAGAAGTCGCATGTTGCTAACTTTTCGATCAGGGTGTTGTCAGGTTGAGGCAGAAGTCGTCAAAGCTGTGAGGAAATGTAGCCGAATGCTATCGTGCCTCACGAAAGAGGCGAAGTACATTGAACGATTGCTCTATTACCTCGTAGAGAATCGCCTATAAGCCTTCAATCCACGAGCATCATTGTCAGCCGTGACATGATTCGAAACAATCAGCCGAGGGCACTGGTGAAACTTGCGTAGTTGACCACAAAAGCATTGGTCAATATAGATGCTGGGTCGATCAAAGAAACAACAATATAAGACTGCATAGGGCGCGAGACTAGTTGTTGGTTGCAGATACAGACGCTAAGGGCGTAGTGATAATCCTACGGAACATACCATACATGTGTATTCACGAAGAGCGAAGCACGAATGGAGGATATCGCAGTATCAGAGAGAAGCGGTCAGATATAAACAGAAGAATATCGCATCAATTGCGTAACAAGTCTTCTGCACCAAATGTTGCAGAAAATGATCAATCTTAGCCAATGCTTACCTCTGAAGTCGGTAACACGTGCGATGCCGGACCTCTGCCCCGCCTGATTCCTTTTACCCCACGCCTGTGACGAACATTGCAGACGGGAAAAATTGTCACCCATTCCTTAAATTGACTAAACTCTGGAGTCATACAACAACCCTGGCTCTTTTCACTCCGACCACTGACTCCGTGACTGCTCTTACTCCGTTATATATTACTCGCTGAGGCCTGGTCAATCCTGATCTTGCTTCGAAAACATTCTCCAGACTCACACTGGCCCATCTGCCGATATCGCAAAGATGCCCATGTAAGTGACTGCTCCCATCTGTCTACTATCACTACACATGCTAATCGACACGTTAGGCTTGCTGATCCCTCCACAAAATACAAGGCCTTCAAGCCTGTAAATATCCCCGACCGCCAATGGCCCAATAAGACCATCCAGAAGCCTCCTCGCTGGCTGTCCACCGACCTGCGCGATGGCAACCAGTCTCTCGTCGACCCTATGGACGGCGAGCAGAAGTGGAAGTACTTCCAGATGCTGACCAAGCTCGGATACAAAGAGATCGAAGTCGCCTTCCCGGCATCAGGAGACACCGACTTCAACTTCACACAAAAGCTGGTCAACACCCCGGGCATGGTTCCAGACGACGTTTGGCTGCAGGTTCTGTCGCCATGCCGCAAGGATCTCATCAAGAGGACTGTCGAGAGCTTGAGGGGCGCGAAGAAGGCAATCCTTCATCTGTACCTGGCCACCAGCCCCTGTTTCCAGAAAATCATCTTCAACATGAACAACGAGGAGTCCAAGGCTCTGGCCGTCGAATGCACAAAATACGCGAGGTCGATCACCAAGGACGACCCGAACTCAGGCGTGGAAGAGTGGGCATACGAGTTCTCACCCGAGACCTTCTCCGACACCGACCCCGATTTCGCCCTCGAGGTTTGCGAGGCCGTCAAGGCTGCCTGGGAGCCTACTGAGGAGGTGCCCATTATCTTCAACTTGCCCGCCACCGTCGAAATGTCAACCCCGAACGTCTACGCGGATCAGATCGAGTACTTCTGCCGGGGCATTAGCGAGAGGGAGAAGGTTTCGGTGTCTCTGCACCCTCATAACGACAGAGGATGTG
>MSJI02000368.1:76286-112481 GCA_001931905.2 Cladosporium sp. IMV 00045 | reverse complement strand
CAGCTCAGATCGCAACGGACGAGGCTGCCATGCTCGACATGCCCCGCGAGGTCCTTCCCCAACGCCCTGCCAGACCTTCCGAGCGCCAATCTTCACAGGGACCTGCAGCAAAGAGCCGTGAATCGTCGCAACAGAATCAGCAGCGACCTTCGCCTCAGACTCGATTTATGGATCAGCAGCCTTCTCTTGACAAGCGTCCTACCAGCAAGCTGAGTAGACAAGATGTTGAAGACCAGTCTGCACAAGCCTACGTCAGCCCTGCTCGGAGGAAGAGACCAACTCCCAAGACTGAGCCGCAGCCAGAACCTGAGGTTGACTTGTTTGGCCCTGCTCCTACCCAAGCTCCACCAGCACCAAAGCCCGTCTCAAAGCCCAGCGCATCACCCAGTCCGCGACCACAAGCTCCACCGCGTGCTGTGCCGTCAGTATCTCCATCGGCTCTATCATCATCTGCAGATCACCGCAAGAGAGGAGGCGAATCATTTAAGCGAGGTGATTTTGCGGCAGCTCACGAGTCGTACAGTGCTGCGTTGTCGCCACTTCCACCTACACACCCTATCACAATCATCGTGCTCTGCAACCGCTCACTGACGGCTCTGAAAACGGGCGACCCGAAAGTCGCCGTGTCCGATGCCGATCAGGCTCTTGCGATCATCGGCCCCAGTCAAGGGTCTAACGAATCAATCGAGCTCGGTGCTGGTGAGGGCTTGAAAGATATGCGCGAATTCTTTGGCAAAGCTTTGATGCGTAAAGCTGAAGCCTTGGAACACATGGAGAAATGGAACGACGCAGCCGCCGTTTGGAAACAAGCCGTGCAAGCCGGAGTTGGCGGTGCTGTTGCTATCCGTGGCCGTGACCGATGTGAGAAGACCGCCGCCCCCAAACCCGCGCCTAAACCTAAGGCTGCCCCTATTCGCAGCCAGGCGCCGTCAGCAGGAAAAGCACCGCCTGCGAAAAGCATGGGCAACAGCATGCAACGACCCGCGCTTAGCAACACTACCTCTGCAGAAGCAGTCAAGAGGTTACGCGAGGCCAATGCAGCAGCCGAGAAGGCTGATGACGAGAAGTTTGCTCTTACAGATGCTGTTGAGAATCGCCTGACTACTTGGAAAGGCGGCAAAGCTGACAACCTTCGTGCACTTCTACAGAGCTTGGATGGTGTGCTTTGGGAGGGTGCTGGATGGAAGAAGGTTGGTATGAGCGATTTGGTGATGCCCAATAAGGTCAAGATCGTCTATATGAAGGCAATTGGTAAGGTGCATCCTGACAAGGTAAGTCTTCCATTGACATCACTGTTTGTTAGCTGTAACTAATTGTCTCTACAGATCCCCCAAGACGCCAGTACCGAGCAGCGGATGATCAGTGCGGCCGTGTTTAGCACGCTGAATGAGGCTTGGGATAAGTTCAAGAAGGACAACAACCTATGATAAGGTATCTTAGCTCGATTTTATCCTGCAACTCAGGTGACGTACCTCGCTATCATATCACAGCCACGAAAATAGCAGTCTCCATATCATGAGGTCGAAAATGTTCCGTCGCTCGCACTCCTACGACAAGGGTCCGATGTGCCTGCAACATACTTTGCACTTAGCTATATCACCCTCTCGTTCAGCGTCGGGTTGGCAATATACAATTCTAGCTGTCACTTAGAGGATCAGGTGAATATGCATGCACATAGTAGTCCGTGACAACGCGATTGTCTGCCAACAATATATCACGAGCCTCATGTTTCAGTGGCGCTTCTTGGCTCAGCCGCTATGTAACTTCACACTAACCTGCGTCAAAATCAGGCAAGCACGGTGTTTCCATCACGTTGTTCGATTCGCAGGATACGTATAGATCTACATAATACTCGTGGCCCGCTCACCTGATGATCATCATTAAACTCTACAAGCCTCTCGTCACACCGGGCCGCCTGACTATCAGCTTGCGGCTTGTTACAACGTCACTTTGGCTTGGGGATCTTTGTCCCCCTTGGGGTGGCATAATGAAACACTGAAAGCCACTCTTAACCGTTCGCAGGACAATTAAGCCTTAGGAGAACGCCATTCTTGCACAAAGGTGTGGTATTCGCTGCTGACTGCCGCACATCTTCAGAATGCAAGACTTTACATAAGATGTATCGCGTACCTCGACTAGCTAAAGCCGCTATCGTTGTCTCGTGGCAACCTTTCTCGGCTCAATATCTTCTTAGGATTCTGCTCATTATATGTTAACATACACACCCTCTCCTCAATATCCAGTCGGAGAAAAAAGGCTTCCAACGGCGATGCATCACATTTGTTCAAAGACCACTGCTGACTTCTAGATATACTCCGGTAGTGGCGAGCGCCTTCCCTCAGGTGACTTTGACGTAGAGATGGAAATAAAAAGGGGCAGCGGCCTCGTTGCTGCTTCAGAAATCTGTTCTGCGGCTTCTTCGTTGCCGGCTATCTGACAGCCTCTTGCATTTTCGGCAATCCAAAATGGCTCCTTCTAACTCCATCGTTTCACGAATCAGAAAATTGTTCAAGCTTGTGCCAACATGGTTCCAAAGAAGAACAAAAGCTCCTGGGGACTCTGGTCAACCTTCGAACAAAGCACCATTACCTGAGCAGCCCAAAGCGGCACCTCAACAGCCTACTGAACCTCAGGACAAATCGTCCGCAGCGAAGGCAAGCACCATGCCGACACTGCAGGTCGCGCTTCAAAACCAGACAACCTCGGGCGATGTCTTTGCGTACATCAGTAAGATCATGTCCTAGTCAGATCCGAGTAAAGCGACGACTAATTCGTACCAGCTGGACAAGCCATCGACAACAACTCTTCTCTGTTCCTACTATCTGCAGACGGCAAAACAGCATACTATCCGCCATCCCCATCATCTACCGGCCAAGCGTTGGATAGAGACATATCCATCCCACTCGGCGCACCAGGAAACATTGTCACCGTAACAGTGCCTAGAATCGCCGGTGGCCGCATCTGGTTCTCATCTGGCAAGCGTCTCCAGTTCTTCGTCAACCCTGGCCCAGGCCTGGTGGAGCCTTCGATCTTCAACCCTGCCGACCCAAACATTGACACCAACTTCGCTTTCTGCGAGTTCACTTTCAACAGCTGGGAGCTATTCATCAACATCAGCTATGTCGACTTCGTTTCTGCTTTGCCACTTGCCTTGACGCTCAAAGACGGTTCTGGAGCAAGCTCTCACGTCTCGGGCATGAAGCCAACCGGCCTCGACCAGATTTGTCAAGGCTTGAAAGACCAGACCGCCAAAGATGGCCGCAGGTGGAGCTCTCTCATCGTCAAGTCAAAGAGTGGCAACAATTTGCGTGCCCTAAGCCCGAACTCCGGCATCCTGCTCAATCCCTCCTGGTTCAAGACCTACTGGGATGACTACATCAACCAAGGCAAGCCACACGTCCCCTTCATACTTCCAGCAAATCGCTAACAACACCAGTCTGGTCTCGCTACACGTCCCAACCCCTCACGATCAACACGCAAGCCTCCTTCGGCAACGTCGCCGGCAAAGTCAACAACAACGTCCTGACCTACGACAAGGGCTCCACCTTTCCCAGGCCGACGGCCAGAGATATCTTCGGCTGCTCAACAGGCCCGTTCGCCACAGGCTCCAACGACCAAACCAACGCTATCATCCCCCGTCTGGCCGCCGCATTCAACCGCAGCACCTTGTTATTGGCTAGTGAGCATCCCAACAAGGTCGGGCCGGAGCAGTATTATAAGAATGATGTGACGAATGTAAGTTCTGTCCTGAGCAAGAGGCAAATCCCTGAGAATTATTATGAAGCTAATATCTTGATGTGATAGCATTACTCCCGCCTGGTGCACGCGGCAAACGTCGATGGACATGGCTACGCTTTCCCTTACGACGATGTCACTCCGGATGGAGGAGTTGGACAAGAGGGCGCGCTGAACAGTCCGAATCCGGCGCTGCTTACTGTTACGGTTGGAGGACTCAATGCTTATGTGGCTTGAGGTGGGATCTTGAGTGGTTTGCACAGCTTTGTAGAATGTTCATTTGATTGGGGTTGATAGGCTATTGGAACTGTTTGCTTTGCCAGCTCTGCGATATTTCTTCCTACCCTCGAGACAAATTCAATGAGTACCGTTGCACCCTCAGTGCTCTGCAAATGCCTCATTGCTCATAGTTGTCTCATGTCTCATCTTCTCACGTTTTCAATCCTGCCAAGACTCTGCATCGCAAGCTCCGCACTCCACCAAAAAACGCCTTGTCTTCGTATTCATCTTGGAAGACCTTCAGTCTCCGATGCTCTCCCCAAACCCCTTAAGCAGCTTCAAATTCGTGTTCAAGCTCCCCACCCAAAACCTCAACCTCCACGTCCCCGCCACGCATGCCCACGCAACTCATTCGCTCTCCCCCTATTCCCATGTCCCCAAGCATGCCAGAATCGATTTCTGCCCCACTCGTCTCCCGGAGGAGCCTGCCTCCGTGGTCTAAGAGGACAATCGTTGGTAGAATGTGGCGGGTGGTGGGCGCAGGCTTCGCCGCCGTAGTGACAAAGGCCGTTGCGGATGCGGTGCTGAAGTACTCTTGGATAGAGTCTGCCTGTATTTGGATTTATCGTGGAACCGGCACGGCGAGGTGCGGAGCCACGGGGTCCTGTGGGTACTGGCTGCGCGGGAGCTTGGGGTGTCGTCGACAGGGCTGGGGTTGAGGAAGAGTGCGCAGGGATATCTTTGTTGTCAGGCTTTGTCGTGGCGGGTGGAGGTGAGAGACTGAGTGGCGGCGTTGAGACGGTGTGCTCCAGCCTGGAGGTTGTTCGGAAAGGAGAAGCGTTGTCGTCTAATGAACGCTCACGGTCAACACCTTGCCCAAAAGCCGGCAAGATGTCAAGACAAGGCACGGAGTGGCTGCGGCGGATAGGGCGGGTGGAAGACTCCGTACTCTCCCCAGCGGTATTGTCATGTAGCGTGAGGCAGACCGCTGGTGCAGAGTCACGTCTGCGGTGGTGTTTCCCGAGGCAAACGACAGTGCGATCAACGTCTATGAGCCATTGAAGTGGCACACATGCGCCTGGTTGGTCGTGAGCTACGTAGGTGACGTTATTGTCGTGCAAGGGCAACTGGTGGTTCTCCTTGGGAACGTTGTGATCGTTTTGCTGAGAGGGGAAGAACGTCACTTCGCCAGTGGCATGCTTGATCAAGAAGGTATTTGCGCTGGTGTTGACTTGCAAGTTCTTGCGCTTGAGGAAGTCGCGGATACCCTCGACGATATAGCTCCCTGCAAGCGCAAGACCGGTGAGATGATCGTGTGGTACCGGGCAGACCAGAACGACTTGGTCGATTTGATCGACGGACGGCCATTTGGCACGCTTGCTCTCCTCTTCCAGGCGGCGAGTGGTCTCTTCGCGTACATACGCCCCATCTTCCGCGGTGGCAAGGCAGCGACCTTCAGCAGTGCTCTGCTCGACGTCCATGATCATGTGGACGGCATTGATGTGCGCAACAAAGCATGACTGCTTTGTGAGCTTGATATAAACGCCGACACCAGTGTGGCAACCGGAAGTTCCGATAGCAGGGAGAGCATTGGGATCAAAGATGTGCTTGTCGATCTCTTGGGTGATGCGAGAGTTGTATGTGCCGCCGTAGGATGGTTCGATGCGCCTCCAGTAGATGGTATGCAGGTCTGCCATGTTGTGGGAAGAGGATACGATATGCGTGGAGGCCGGATATTTGAAGTAAGGTGATCGGATCGACGGGATTTGGAAGGATGGACGATGTTTTGAGGTAGATCGTAGATAGTAGCAAACGAGAGACCGACAATAGTAGAGAGATCGATAATAGTATTGTGCTTGAGTGGATTAGAAAAGAACCAGTTCGCTATTGTTCTCACCAAGCTATGTCGCTCTAACAACAATTTTCACGTGCGCAAGGGTTTGCGGCTTTTGATTGAGGCGTGGCACAGGCAGCTACTTCTTATAGTGCCAGGCCCCCCCCAATAGAAGTGAGGTCAGAATCATGCTCATCATCAGAAGCAGCTCTCGCCTCCTGAGACTGCTCGTCGCACAGCGACCCAACACCACGATCTCCATGTCTTCA
The DNA here is from genome assembly GCA_001931905.2 of Cladosporium sp. IMV 00045. Lineage (NCBI taxonomy): Eukaryota > Fungi > Ascomycota > Dothideomycetes > Cladosporiales > Cladosporiaceae > Cladosporium > Cladosporium sp. IMV 00045. The sequence continues at coordinate 106,424 of MSJI02000368.1, read as the reverse complement.
CAATAGTAGAAGACAATCGACTGCATTTTCAGTCAAACATTTGTCTCACATTGAGATTGATCCTTTTCTTCTCCATCCAGCCTTCCCATCCATTATACTCACCACCTGGCCATTTTTTCATCCATTGAGGACATGTCTCGCCGATAATCTTAGGCACACTATGCCAAGCGTATCTGCTTTCACCACTCATCAAGACTGCGTCGCCGCTTCGAAGTCTTATTGTCGCCAAACTTGCAGGGGAATCTGCGTTCTTACCCTCAAGACCGATAACGAAGATGCCATCGCAACCGAGAGAGATGGAAGCCAAAGGCTGGTCGCACTCCTCGCTAACGTCGCGATGAAGGGAGAGCGTGTCGCCGGGGGAATAGAGGTTTACAATCGCTGCTTCGGCCTTCATGGGGAAGATATCTTCAATCAGACGCTTGACATCCGGAGGGAATGGAGGTGGAGGGCCATCTGGGTAGACTTTCCTGGTCCAATCGTATTGTCCGCCTAGAGTCATCCAGCGTAACTTCTTGTTGAGGTATTGCTGAGTCGTTATCGGCTTATGGACACTGGGGTCATTGGGCTCGAATACAAGATCGCTGGCCGAGCATTCGAAGTACGAGTTGTTGCCCGGCGGATACTTGACTTGGTGAAACATATGCACGTTCGTCTTGTGTTCCTGGGTGGACAAATCTCGATGAAAAGTTTTCGAGAGAAGTTCGAGCTGCACGTGTTGTGGGAAGAGGGATGGGTATATGAAGAGGCCTATCAGATGGCCTCAGAGAATGCTCTGCCAATGTTGAGATTGGCAGACTTACCTGGGATAGCGTTGACGCTGAAGACTTTGGCGTCCTCTGATTCCTCAGCTTGGCTACCAGCAAAGTCTACAAACGTTGTTTTGATGTTTGTAGGCAGCTCAAGCGTGCTTGAAGCTGTTACATGAGGATTTCCGTCCAGTCGGGAGGTGTCAATGATTTCTTCGTCTTGATCGACATGGCGAGGGTTCAACTTTTGAAAGTGTTTGTAGACCTGCCTGATAGCATCTGGCGGTTTCGCGTGTGCGTCTAGATCCCGAGCCATGTTGGGCAGTGAGCCTGAGTGCAGGATGCTGTAGCCCGTACTTGCCCTTAACCGCAGATGTCGTCCATTGAAGTTGATGCCTGATGTGACGAGTACATGTCGCTGACATGATCTCAAAAGTCGTGAAGTGGCGCGTCATGCCAAGCCAACGCGCTGCTCTCCAGACGCCAGCGAGCGCGCGTCTCCCAAAGTCGAGACTCGTGACTTTCTAGACTGCGAAACATCAATTATTTGTGCTTTGGACAACTCGTTTACTTCCTCGGATGCTGGGTCAACTCGGACACGATGCCGTCTTCAGGCAACAGGAAACAACTCAAATTTGGTCATCGTCGCCATATTGCTAAACCCAGAACTTCCCTTGGATCCGTCGAGGCCGAGAAACGCCAGTCCTCTTTGACGCAACTGGATTTCGTCAGTACGCCACACTCTTCTAGCGAAGTTATACGCATACCGGATACGGAAGATGAGGATGGGGATTTTGCCGTGGAGCAGCCAAGGAAGAAGCGAAGGGTATCAAGCAAGAACAGTGCGGATGATGATTGGACGCCGAGAGCAAACAACAGATCAAGTACTGGGCGCCGGTCTTTCAAGATCAAGCAGGAGAATGGGCGAGAAAAGGGCCAGCAAACAATGACACAGATGGAGTTCGTGCCATCAACACATCGGCAGCATATCGTGGATGATATCGAGGATGATCAAGATCAAGCGATCGATGGCAGCGATGAAGAGGTGGAGCAAGAGACTCGATCTTCAAGACGGGGAGTCAGAAAGAGGACCATACCTTGGATAGATCGAGCTCAAGATGTGGTTGAGGATATGCCGGCCAAAGGACACACTCCATCCCCCACCAAGGAATCAGCACGTCGCAGCTCTAGGAAGATTGTTAAACCACTGCCGGATCTTGCCATTCACAGTATCGCCGCCCATGACTTTACCACGCCGAAAAAGGCATTGCGGCATCTTGAGATTCCGTCCTCACAATCACCTCCAAGTATCAAGCTTTCTTCAAAGTGTTCACAGAAGTCGGGACAAATCTACACAGACCAGACGTCACCATCGAAGCGTGCCAACACGCCGCGGCGATCGCCGCTCAAGGAAAAGAACCCAAACATTGCACCTCCGCGATGGCAGTCAGAAACGCAAGAAAGCCAGAACCCAACGATGAAAATGCTCCAGCAAGTTCGGATGCGTACGAAACTCGGTAAAGCTCCACGACACGAAGAAGCGCCAATGCCACCACCCAAAAGGCCTCAATCACGAGTTTTAGTGGAAGCCACTCAGCAGGGAGGCCAACCAGCTGAGATTGAACCACCTCCTCGCAAACTCAGGCGAGTTGCTACGGTGCAAGATTCCCAAGCCGAAGACGAATCCCTCGCAACCCAAGCCGCGCCATCCAAATTGAGTCGAATCTCCACCATCCAAGACTCCCAACCCGAAGATCTCGACCTCTCAAGCCAACTCTATCGCAGCATTTCCAGCCGAGAAGATATCAAAGACCTCGAATCGCAAGCATACAACGACGAATACGACTATAACGAATACGATGACCCTGGGCCACATACCTTCGACCCAGTGAGCGCAGCTTTGGACAGAGACGCTGCCCGCTACGCCTGGACACAGACCCAAGCCCCAACCGGTGCAACGCAGCGTACAAAAACCCAAGTGGCAGATAGCGAAGCCGAAAGCGACGACGACGATGATGATCTCGACCGTGGCATCGTGCCCGACTCCAACAGCGAAGACGAGATCATCCTGCTGCCGAATCCCACCAAAGAGCCCTCGCAAGAACTTTGCAGTGAAGACTTCCTCGCCGGGCAAGAACAAGATCGGGAATACGGCAAGGCGAGATCACCCACGCACAACCAACCAGCCAACCCTGAGAAGAACTCCTCGCGCGGCCCCTCCACCTCCCCACCATCCTCCCCACCACCCCTCCGGCCAAGCCAAGTCAGCACCATAATGCCAACTCAAGCCTCACCGCAGCAACAACATCAACACCAGCAACACAACAACAGCCACCCCAAATCGCAACCCCACCCAAATCCAAACCACCGCCCTTCCTCCCCACCCCCCTCACCACCCCGTCCCTCCAGCGCAATAGCAGCCGCCCGAAACCCCCGCCCAGCGCCCGCAACACAAGCCCTCACAATTTCCAGCTCGCCCCTCCCACTGCCTCCTTGGAGTTCTTCCGGCGAAGGGGTGACGGGGCCTGGACTGGACGTGGGGTCTTTGAAGCAGGAGCGCGGCGGCGCGAGGGATGAGTTGAACTTGGATACGCTTGTGGATTTCAGTCTGCCGCCACCGCCGCCGTTGGGGGGCAGCTCGTCGCCTTGGAGATAGGGGTGGGATTGGGAGATGGGGAGGGTTTTTGGGGCGAGGGGTGGATTAGAGATTGGAAGATTGAGTATTCTTGCGTGATCGATACAAGGTAGATAGTAGTACAGACACCTACACTTTTTTAAAGGCGCTCCAGTACATAATTCAACGTAAAAACATGATGACATCGATATATTTCAAGAAAAGAAGAGAAAAACATTTTTTCCGTGATCCTATCAAAAATTTCCCTAGTAATTTTTTTCGTTGATTGATCCTAATCGCTCGAAAAACACCATACTTCTACCTCCTCACCTATCCGACTTCATGCACTGGAACGAGTAAAGCAGGAACCCAAAAAAGCCATATACATGTACCTTTCCGTTCCCCGTTCGCTCATCTCGCTCCCGTAATTTCCCATTCATCATATCAAGTCATGCAAACGACAATCCCTCACACACGCGCCACCCGCTTAGATGGTCCCCTCAGCCTCAGCCTTGGCGACAGCAGCCTTTTGCTCGCCGACCGGGTCGGTGATAAGCCTGGTGATCTTGCCGATGGCGATGGTCTGGCCCTGGTCGCGAAGGGTGAAGCGGCCCATCTGGGGGTAGTCCTCGAAGCGCTCGACGCAGACGTTGCTGACGGCGCCGGTGATCTCGAGGCGCGCGATGATGTTCATGCCCTGCTTGGCGAAGCCGGGGGGCTTCTTGCTCTTGCGGTTCGTCTTGGGCTCGAGCTTGTGCAGGAGCGCCGCGAAAGTGACTTCTTCGGTGGCGCTGTGCACGTGCAGCACGCAGTTGAAGCCGGCCGACAGGATGGATTTCAGCTCGAGGAGGCGGATCTGCGCTTCGAAGGCCGTCACGCAGTGCACGGGGCGACGGGGGGAGCAGAGCACGAAACCGGGCATGATGTCTTCTTCTTCGGCGCCCTTGATGCGGATGCGGACTTGCTCGCCGCACGCGGCCATGGGGATTTCGTCTTCGGTCTCGCCGTAGAGGGCGGAGATGGTGATTTCGGCTTTGCTGGGCATCATGATGTACTTGGCGTCTTTCTTGATGACACCGGCTTCGATCTTGCCCTCGATCATGGTGCCCATGTCGCGGTACTTGGCGGCAACGGGCATCATGAAAGGTGCGTTGACCTTGCGCTCCAGGGTCTGCATGTTGTCGAGGTGTTCAAGAAGCGCGGGTGCATCGTTCCAGGGCGCGAGCTCTTTCGGAACACGGTCCTTGATACCGAGAGTCTGTTGAGCGGCGACGGGCATGAAGGTCAAATCGGTCTTGGGGTTGTAGCCCAGGCCCTTCAAGAAAACGGTGAGCTTGGTCAAACACTCGTTGTAGCGCTCCTGCGACCACTCTACAGTGGGGTCGTCCATCTTGTTGACGACCACGATAAGCTTGTTGATACCTTGAGTCTTTGCAAGAACGGCGTGCTCGCGAGTCTGACCGCCCTTTTCGAAACCGGTCTCGTACTCACCCTTACGGGCGGAGATGACGAGCACACCAACATCAGCCTGGGAAGCACCAGAAACCATGTTCGGGACGTAGGTCTTGTGACCAGGTGCGTCAAGGATGGAGTAGCGGCGCTTCTCAGTCTCGAAGAAACCTCTGCCGACCTCGACAGTCTTGCCCTTAGAACGCTCCTCCTTGGTCTGGTCGAGAGCCCACGAGAGGTACCAGGATTCTCTGCCAAGCTCCTTGGATTCCCTCTTGTACTTGTCCATTGTTCGCTCGTCGACCATGCCTGATGCGTAAAGAATGCTGCCACCCAGAGTACTCTTGCCGGCGTCGACGTGACCCAGGAAAATAACGTTCACGTGCTCCTTGCCGTACATCTCCTCGATGAGCTCGTCTCCAACCTCGGCGGCCTGCTCTTGTGCGACCATATCAGCGCGCCTCTGCTCGGCCTTCTGCTCGGCCTTTGAGGGTGTGGGAGAGTTGCGACCGGAAGTAGGAGAAGTGTTGCCGCTTGCGTTGGTGGATTCGCCAGTCTTCTCGACAGCCTTTGCAGCCGCGACGGCCTTGCCAGCACCAGGCGCATCGGGGTTGGCCTTGTCCTTGGCGGAGGGAGCAGGAGAGGGAGCGGGCGAGGGGATGCCCAAAGAAAGGACCTTGGTGCCGCCGACCTTCTCGGTCTTGGGCTTCGCTCCAGTGTCCTCTGCGCTCAAAGACAGGCTCTTGACGGGTGCCTTGGCTCCGGTGTCCGTAGCGCTCAGGGAAAGGGTCTTGACTGGGGCAGCACCCGCGGGCTTTGGTGCTGCAGCAGGCTTTTGCTGCGAAGCGGTGGGCAGAGCCTCGCCGCGCTTAGCGATCATGGGTGCTTGCTGTTGTTGGCGCGCTCCAGGAGGGACGTATGACTGCTGAGGCTGCTGGTATTGCTGGCCGTAGCCCTGCTGACCATATCCTTGTTGTCCGTACTGCTGGTAAGGCTGCTGGCCGTATTGACCGTACTGCTGGCCATACTGCTGACCGTATTGCTGGTATTGGCCATATTGGCCGTACTGCTGGCCGTATCCTCCACCGTACTGGCCGAAGTTGCCGGGTGTGAAAGAAGCGGCACCGGGAGTGAAGCTCTGAGCGCCGGGTGTGAAAGTGTTTGCGCCGGGCACGAAGGTGTTGGGGCGGCCCTGGTTCTGCTGGCCGATGTTCAGGTTCTGCTGAGCCTGCTGGGACAGGTCGTCGTCGCGCATCTGGTCCTCCCAGCTGTCGGGGGCGCCGTTGGCCATGTTGGATGTTAATTGAGGCGGGATGAGGTGTGAAAGAAGGCCCGGTGGTGTAGAAGGTGTGTCGGGCGCTATAAGAGTGAGAAGCAGCGGACTGGTGGATATGAGTTATTAGTCGCTTTGGGCCGTAGTATCAGAAGTTCAGGCGGGTGTGGGCAGCCCCACCACAAGGCAATTTTTGGGCTGGCTCCCGCATGACGTTGTGATTGGTTGTTCTGGCCTTGTTTGGGACAGCGCCTGCTCGTGTGGTCGAGGGACGCCTTCATTATGATATTCCACCGTGGGCATTCTAATTAAGAGAGCATACAGCATACGGCTCCACTTGAAGTCGAACGTGTATACTTAGAGGTGTTGCGTATTTCTTTGGAGAGGGAGATGCCTCTTTCGGCTTGAAACATCAAGGCCGCCTCGACCAGATGAACATCACTCATCACTTGGCAACCATCGATAAGACTTCTAAGCGCATGGCACGATCATTATTACTTGAGTTGAAAAGTCATTGCTTCTCCTTCGCCTGAGACGGTTTACCATGAACGACAAAACCTCTCCCGTCGACGCGAGCAGCACCGACACCGCTGCTTCGCATAGCCACACTCACGGTCATACATCAAAGCATACCGATTGGGATCGCCTGGTTGGAGACTATGATGTCGACTATTCGCAGGAGCTCCAAACGATTCATCAGTTGATGCCGAGGTATGTTCCCATCCTCACACCAAAAGTTCCACACTCACGCATCATCACAGGCTTGTATACCAGCTCGTCCATGGCTGCAACAACAGCGGATGCAAAGCCTCGCATTGTACCTCAGGGATGCGAAATACCTCGCATAAGCCAGTCAGGAAATATACGCCGCGATCCGCCAGACTTGTTGCATTGGAGTTGTTGAGCAGGCCCAACACTGAGTCGTACTTATGTGAACATTGCGAGGATATTCCTCAAGACCTTGAGGTGGACGAGGGCCCCCAAGATACTTCCTCGATCGTCCAACAATTCGCCGACAGCTCTTGCATCATACAACTGGCAAGAGGCGAGAAGCCCAAAGACTCTGGGACTTTCTCTGGTGACACGCTCCATCGACGCGTCACAGCCATCACCAGAAAACTTCAAAGCCAATGCCAACCTCCGTTGGATTCGTCCGGATCGCCAAACCCACGCTTCGTGAAAAGCCAGGAATTGGCCGACACGTTGGCATCTGCCCTTGACTTATTCTATGATCTCCTCCCCAGGGATAGTAATCAGGCTCACTGGCACTCGCTAGCACACTACATCAACCACGGGCAGGCGCTGCCATCAAAGATTCTCGAGCATCGGGACAGTAATGGGAAGTTGATCGAGCTGCTGGAAATCTTCGAGCTTGAACAGCACGTACGCCTGTGCGCGGAGATCTGCAGAGTTTTTGCCCTTCGCACTCAGCTTGAAGACGTGGCGGCCAAGTGTAGCGACTCACCACCAAGCGAAAACGGGATCCTAAGTCTACTCATCGACCGCATCACAAACATCGCACAGGCGCAGACTACCGACAGGCAAGACTCCTGGATCCCTTGGCCTTATCCGCTTTGGTTCAAGAAAGCCTTTGTCAAGTACTGGGATGGCAAGCCTGTCGTCCAGCGTGGTACTGTTGCATGTGGCGCTCTCGAGTTGCTAGGCATGCAACAGACGATATGGGACCGGTCAAACCCCGACAAGACATCGGATGCCAATCTGTTGCCGTACGTATATAAGAGATCTAGCGTGACAGAGTTGATGAAAAGTTGGATGGAGCACGATCCTCCCGTGACGACAAAGTCGCGCCATCTGCTCTCCTTCCCTTTTATCTATCCCAGCGGGCATCTGATATTGTACTTTCGCATGCTCAATCACTTGAGAATGAGGTATGTTGGACTAATGACCTAGTTTGGTCGAGATCAAAGCTGACAGCTTCACAGAGAAAAACTGAAACAAGCTCATGTGAATGAAGAGCTGTACGATCGCTATGTCGCGTCTAGTGATGCCGCAAGCATTGAGTGGGACAGAAACGCCCATCGCATGCAGCATTTGCGGGATTTCTACCTGCTAATTACAGTACGCCGCGAGAATATCATACAAGACGCCTTCGATCAGCTCTGGCAACGGCGGAAAAGTGAATTGCTACAACCCTTGAGGGTACGCTTGGGCGAGATGGAGGGTGCAGAGGTTGGACAAGATCTTGGTGGTGTTCAGATTGAGTTCTTCAACTTGGTCTGCAAGACGCTCTTCAAGGAAGATACTGGTTGGCGCCCTCTCGTTCTCCAAATCCATTGCTCAGCTAACCATCACCAGGCATGCTCACCACAGACGCGGTGACTGGGCTATCTTACTTCCGCCCCGGTAGCCTACAACCTCTCTACATGTTCGAGCTGTTCGGCCTACTAGTCGCCCTCGCCGCCTACAACGGCATCACAATCCCCGCCAGCTTCCCAATCGCTCTCTACAAACACCTCCTCGACTTGCCCTGCAACGAAATCCGCGACATCCAAGACGGCTGGCCCGACATCGCTCGCTCCCTACAAGCCATCCAAGGAGGCGCTTACGAAGGCCTGGAATATGCCTTCCCCCTTGAAGCAAATGGCCTGCGACTCAGCATCGACCGCGCAGGACTGCACCAAATCCGGCAACAAGCCAATCAAACCCCAAGCAGTCAACCAGCCAGAATCACCATGCAAACCAGCGAAATGACCCGCATCGACATGCCCGCCTCATGCTCCTCATCACCACTCCCCTCCCCCTCCTGGCCCGGCTGGACCGTCCTCCCACCCCAACAAGCCTCCGCCCCCTCTCCCCCCAACGACCTAACACCCCAAGCTCTCCCCTCCTACACGCACGACTACACCACCTTCCTGACCTCCCTCTGCGTCTCCCCCCAACTCACCTCCTTCAAGAAAGGCTTCCACACCCTCCTCCCATCCCCAACCCTCGCCCACCTCCCCCCACGCACCCTTAAAGCCGCTCTCGAAGGCACGCCCGATCTCGACATCTCCCAACTAAAACGCTCAGCACAATACGAAACTTACCGCCCGGACGAGCCGTACATCCAACTCTTCTGGCGCGTCGTGGAGAAATGGCCCTCAGCCAAGCAGCGGGATCTGCTGCGCTTCGTCACGGCCGCGGAGAGGGTGCCGGTCAGCGGGGCGGGGGGATTGGTGTTTAAAGTGCAGGAAGCTTTTGGGGAGGAGGGACTGTTGCCGACGAGCTCGACGTGTTTTGGGACGCTTTATTTGCCTAGGTATAAAGACGAGGAGACGCTGGAGGGGAAGTTGCGGATTGCGTTGGAGTTCGGCGGGGTGGGGTTTGGGACTGGGTGAGGATGGGGATGGGATGTGGTCTGTTATTATGGGGGTGGGGGTGGGAAAGGAAAGGGAATGGCAGGGAGTTCATCGGGATGCCCGGAGACAGTGTGAGCGAGCCAAATACGGAAGCATCAATCGGTCTCTCTGATGCACACATCCCAACGCGCCGGTCATGTTTCGCGCATCGCCTTCTCTCAGCCCATGTGCCATGAAAGAGAGACTTCTTACGTGTATTTTCCAGTCCAGATTCATGAACAGAGCTTAATCAGGCCAAGTGAAGAAAGTATGATATGGCACGAGTGACGATTTCTCAATTTCTCAATTTCTGACCAGTTTCCGATCCAAAACCCACTTACTTCGTTTCGTACATAAGGGGAAAGAGAAGGGGGGAAAAAGCAACAACTCAGAAACGCCATATACGCCATTTTGCGCCAAATTTCACCCATCCCGTTCTTTCGTATCGTAAAAATAGAATAGCTTCTTTCATTTTTCTTGCTTTCAACGTCCACTTCCACTTTCGCTTGCCTTCATCCCCATCCCATCCATCCCATCCATAACAATCTTCTAAACAGCCTTCGCCCCACCACCCCCAAGTTTCTTGAGCACATTGTCCCAACTCTCCTGCTCGAACATGAGATGGCCCTTGCCCTCGGGCTCGGGCGGCCCGTCGCTTTCGTCCTTGGGTTTGCCGAGTTTCTTGAGCGCCTTGTCGACGTGGTCCTGGTCGACCATGACGCCGGACTCTGAGCAGCGGGCCTTGGCGCGCAGCTCGGAGCAGAGCCCGTCGAGGTCGAATTTGCCGTCTTGGAAGTCGGGGTTGGATTGTAGTTGGTTCCTGGGATGGGGGTTAGGAGCTGCTGATGGTGGGTAGGGGGGAGTTGTGTTTTTGGGGAAGGCGGGTGGAGCGTACCATATGCTGTTGCAGCTGATGAGCTTGCCGGTGCTGTCTTTCTTGACGGTGGTGCTTTGCTGTGGCTGGGTCTTGGGAAGGCCGTAGTCTTCGTCGCCACCGTCTCTGGTTTTGTCGATTTCGGCCATGAGGTTGCGACTGGGCGCGGGCGCTGTTGTTGAGGGTTGGGGTGAGGGTTGTGGCAGGGTTTGAAGGATGCCGAAGAGGTTGCTTGGAGATCCGTAGTCGAGAGGAGCGGTTGTGTTGAGTGCATCATCGAAGAAGCCACCGCTGAAGTCGTTGCCGAAGATGTTGTCTTGGCTGGTATCTCTGTAGTCTCCAAAGAGCACCGGGTCGAACGAGTCGAGCTGCGGAACGTTGTAGGCAGGATTGCTGTTGATGTCGAAGTTGCCGAGGTTGTTGTTTGCGTACTGATTGGACATAAATGCATTGTTTGCAGTTGCGTTTGTGTTGGCGTTGTATGTGTTCTGGAGACCGCTCTTCTCGTAACTTTCACCCGACTTCTCCTTGTTCAGCGGGCTGCCATGGGACGGCTCAGGCGAGGTACCGCAAGAGCTATTCGCGGTGCCGTTGGCGTTCCACTGGCTGAGAGAGCTTGCGCTTGGAGAAGCACTGTCACTTGTGTTGCTAGTGCTGTTGAAGCGGAAGACGCGGTTGTCGGGGATTCCGGCAGTGTTGTCACCGCCGTTGTTGGCAGATTGGACATTGCTCTTCTGTTGATTCGAGCTAAAGTATCCGTTGTTGGAATGATTGACCGTCTTGAGTATGCTAGGACTAAACAAGTCGCCAAACGGGTCATTTGCAGCGCCGCCCATCTGTGGGAGCGTGGTGGCAAATCCATGCATGTTGTCGTTTGTGCTGTAAGGCGCAAAATTGTAGTTCGCCGCAGTGTTGTTTTGTGTGGCCGAGTTGGCTGGGCTGCCAGTGTTGGAGCCACTTCCTTGCATGCTTCCAGGACTCAGGCTATTTCCTGAGCTGTTGGCCCGGTTCAAGGCAGGCTGCTGCTGCTGCTGCTGGACTGACGACCCATAAGCAACGTTGGCGCCAGGCGACTGGTTCGTGACAGGAGGAGTGACGCTCCCGCGTTGGCTGTTGTTGGCACTTCCGTTTTGAGAGCCATTTGGGAACATTTGGCTGCCTGGAAGGGTGCCGAACTTGGGGAAGTCAAACTGGAAATTGTTTTGAGCGTTCACCGCACTGCTGCCGATTCCTGACTGGCCGCCATACGTCGACGATGGTGGCGAGTTACGACTGCTAGAGCCATTGAGCGAGAGTCGCTTTCGGTAGTCCTTCAACTCGCCCTGCAGACGATCGATCTGGGCTTTCAAGATGCCATTCTCGTGTTGATCAGCTTCACGGGCTTTGGCCATTTCTGTGACTTTGGTTTCTAGGTCTTTGAGGTGTTTCTCCTTGCGCTCGCGGAAGGCGCGCTGGGCAGCACGGTTTTGAGCTTTGCGCTTCTATGTCGGGAGTCAGCGGCTGCTTGTCGTTATTGTAGTGCAGGGTTGAAAGGCATGCTTGATTGATGGAAGGAGATGGTTGCAAGGAAACATGAGGCTTTGAAACGCAGTTTGTGTTTGTCGCGAAAGAGTAGTGTGTATGGAGGTGAACGCGCGCAAACGATGTGAGCTTACCGTGGTCGGCTCATTTGTGAGAGGCTTCCTGCCCGGCTTTTTTGAACCTTTCTCGCCCTCCTGCAGCTCTTGCCTTTTCGCATCGCCTTCCTCAGGAGATGCGTTTTCGTCGGGACTCTTGCGCTTGTCGTGCTGCTCTGGATTGCCGTTGGCATCTACGCCAGGCAGCGCGCCAATCATGTCACCGCCAAGATCGGCATTGTCAAAATCGTAGCTACCTTCGCCGTCGAGGTAGTCAAGGTCTGGTGTGAAATCTGGGTTGAAGTCGTCCATGTTGGGTGGACTTTGGAACACGGCAGCGCCGCTCATGGTTTTGGAAGGAGGATGTTGCGCTGGGTCGGAGGTAGTGTGATTTGTAAGGCCGGTATCGCCGACTGAAACGTTTGCGCGGGGATTCTTTGGGGCTTGGGAGTTGAGGGCAGCGACGAGGAGGTCTTGCTGGTTAGGGGACAGATATGGGTCAAATTGCTGGGATTGATTGAGTTGTCGGCTTGCCATTGACCGGTGGCGGCCTTGGAGGTGAGAGTGGTGGATGTGGTGCAGTGGTGGTAGCAGTGAAGTCGCGGTCTAGTCAGAGTGAGGTCATCAGCGTCGGCACTCGAAGCGTGTCTGCGTCGAATGATGCGACGGGTGTTGATGATGGTGATATTGCAAGTCGTGAAGATGGGAGTGAGATGAGATGATGCGAAAGAATGAATTGGGCCTCAGCCGCAGTGAGAAAGGCAAATGAGAGGTGGTATTACGGCGGGGTCTGGCGAGTCGTGGTGTGCAGGCGGGCGGAGGCGGAAGCTCACCTATGCGAACGCGCGCAGCGGCGTGGGCGCTTTCTCAAAACGGCTGGTCTGGACTTGGAGCAGGCTGCTACCGGGGAGAAAGACAGGGGTGTGTTTGGATGAAAGAGGTGATGTTGTAATAGTGAGATGGGTGTAGAGGGAGAGAATGGGATGAAGACGTCAGAGGGAGGAGGATGGGGAAGAGGGAGAGAGAGGTGTTAGCAGGGTGGAGCAGTTGTATTTTCTGATGCCCGTGCCGGACAGGATGAGGCAGGGCAGAGCGAGGAAGAGGCTAGAGAGAGGCTCGAGGGGAATCGTGTGGATGGCGTGAATGGGTGGTGAGTGGGTTTGGGAGACGCCGTGAGCGCGGTCAGAGGGCAGAGAGGCAACTCAAGGGTCCAGCAGAGAGACAGATCCTGCAAGGTCTGGGTAGGGCGGAGAGGTCGAAAGTGTGGAATGGTCTGAGGCTAACACCGCGGTTGGCGCAGAGAGAGGGAGGTGATTGGCGAGGTGGTGCTCTCTTTCGCGGGGGGACGTATTCTCACCTGTATGCGGCTTTGTAATCAGCTTGCAGAGAAGAAGCAGAAGAAGCTCGTAGACCTTCCATCATGAGGCCAAAGCGCTGGCCCTGCGCCGCTCTTTGTTTGTCTGGCCCTGCACGTGAATGCCTGTCCTCCATTGGCCGAATCGTACGCTCTCTTCTACAACACATGCAGGAGATACTGTTCACCGCCAGCCTGACTGCAGGGATCATTGCTGATGTATGAGGTATTGCTGCTGATCTGTGGTTGTTTCTGCCTTCTTCACACACCTCACTCGGCGTCGGGCTAAGCAGCTGGAAGACCTTTCACTGTCACGTGCACTCGCTCGGCTCTTTCCGCGCTTCTCTCTCGCGCCCTGCGCCTTCCAAGGCTAAGGGTTCTCCGCCGTCGCGCTTCCTTCAAGCAATCAACCCACTATCAACACCGACTGCCACCAAACAACATCATCTTCTTGAGCAAGTCTTTGTCGCCTCTCGATACCACAACCCTTCCGTCTCCGTCAAGACATCAAGAAAAGCTTGCGATCAACAAGGACAAGCAGTGTAACGTACCTAACATCGGTCCACTCTTCCTGAAAATACGCCTACTAAAGTCACAATGAGTTCATCCGAGAATCTCGACAAACTGCAAGAGGAACTTTCCTCCCACTATGAACTCCTCACTCAATACGACGAGCTTCTCGATCTCGCCCCGGACGATGCCGAAGTCTTGAGCGAACGAGCAAAGGCCTTGGCCGAGATTTCCTCACTCGAGGCTCGCATTAAGACTGCAGAGTCTGCCGCAACGTCCACCTCCCAAACCGATGCGCCTCCACCGCCACCTAAATGGGACCCGACCAAGCACCCCAAATTCCGCAAGCCGTCACCTGAAGCTCCTCCGCCTCCGCCGGCGGATGAGGGCCCGACCGTGTTCAACGTCAAAGATCTTGTCCTAGCCAAATGGAGCGGTGACAAGCAATTCTATGAAGCCACAATCATCACCAAAACCGGTAGCTCCGCTGACCCTGTCTACACCGTCAGCTTCAAGATTGACAACTCCACCGAGACCAAACGCAAACACGAAGTCCGAGCCATGCCGGGAAAGAAGCGCAAAGCAGACGGTGCGCCAGCATTTTCAGTCCCGACTCCTCCTACCATCTCTACACCCGATCCGGATTCAAGCAGCACAGTCATCACAGCCGCGCCTGTCGTCGACAAGTCCGCCATGCAAAGGAAAGAGCCGAGTATGGTCAGCGACGGTCCCACCCGCATGCAACCGGAGAAGAAGAAGCTCAAGGGCAGCAAGTTGATGGACAACAAGAAAGCCAACTGGCAGAGCTTCATGCAAAACGGACCCAAAAAGACGTCCGTGTCCGCCACCAAAGCCAAAGAATCCATGTTCAGGACACCCGACGCGCCGAATGCGAAGGTCGGCGTTGTTGGTTCTGGAAAGCCAATGCAGAAAGACCAGTCCCGCGCAAAGTGGGGCAAGGCCTCCTACATTGGGCGCGAGGAAGACGAATGAAGCGCTTTCCATTCGATCAATGTCAAGACCACGAGGCTATACGTTCGCAAATGACGGGCTTATGCTGGCTTGTCCTCATCATCGAGGCGTTCAGCCATGGCTCAAGTCCATCACGCACGGCACGAGAAGATATACCCAGCAAAGGAGGAGTTTTGATATAACAAATGCGCCCGGCGGCGAATGCTTGCACAACTTGCATTTGAGAAGTATCCTAATACCCACTATGATTAAGCATAGGCTAAGCAATCAAACAGTGTTTCCAGGTTCTCTCAAGCGCTTGCACATATCCTCGAAGGTAGGTTTTTCTTTTCTTTTACGTGTGGATTTGGGGTCTGTATGGGTTGAGGTTGGTCTGAATTGGAGTTTGTTCGGATTGGGGTTTTTCTGGGCCGCGTTCTGTCTGTTCTGTAAACATCATCTGCTTCTTCTGCCATGCATCCTTGCAATTACTCGCAGCAAGGCCGACAAGATCATCTAGTGGGTCACCCCTCCCTAGTTCCTCGCGTCTTACAAGACATATGACCGCTGTCCTGACGACTTCATTGGACAATGCAGTCGTAGAACTTATACAGACTGAGTTGGTTCTCCGTCACGACAATTGGTCAGATTTGGATCGGAGGAGATTTGTTCGACAAGCCGTGTTTTCTGGCTCACATCGCTTCTTTACAAACTCATCGCGTGTAGTCAATAGGAACGACACACATTCCCATCACTCATGTAGATGCCGAGGGTCCAGCCATTCCAGACGAACATCCCCCGCAAATCCTAACACTACTACTCTCCACCACGGCACTTCGGCTTTTCCTAACGCGTAACCATTCCGCCTTTTGACCTCATGTCTACTTCTACCGAACTGCTACCCCTCCCGAGGTCTTCACATGGAGTAAGGGCATGCAGGTAGGTAAGGTATAATAGCATCCTTCGTTCGACGTGATGGGTCTCCCTCTTCCATGTCGAAGGCATATCTACCATCTCAAAAAACCCTCACATGCTTCTCAGTAACACCTCGAGAATTCGTCTATTGTTCAATAGTCCTCTCAGATCAACCTTCTCCGTACAAAGACTCCCAGTACAAGCATCACATCTAAGAACGCAATCAACAACCAACCACCCAACCCCAAAACAAACCCCTCCACCTCCCTCCCCCAACACCAAAACCAAAACCAAAGACAGAATGCCGCACTCCACCGAATTCACCCCCTCCTCCTACCCTCCCTTTCCCTCCTCCCCGTCTCTCAAATGCGTCGACCTCGAAACCATTTCCCTGCCCAAACTCCTCTCCCAAGACTCCGTCGAGCAAGACCGCGTCTTCGAAGCGTGCAAATCCCGCGGTTTCTTCTACCTCGAACTCCCCGGCTGCGAGAGCGGCGAGACGATACTGCACGGCGCGGATGAGATATGTCGTCTCGCGGAGGAGTTCTTCAGGTTGCCGGTGGAGGAGAAGGAGGAATACAGGATGAGGGAGGGGCAGTTGGATGGGTGAGTTTTGTTGTTCTTCTTTCCAAAATGAATGATCGTTAATAAGTCCACACAGATACAAGCGCGTCGGCGCCACCGTGACCGACAAAGCCGGCACGAAAGACACGGCGGAATTTTTCAACATCTCCAAGAACGACCTGACCCTCCCCGCTTCCACACCACCCACTTCAATGTCCCGCCCCTGGCCCCCCCTCATCCTCTCCCACCGCCCCCTGCTAAACGCCTACATGCGCGCCTCCCACTCGACTGGTCTACACATCCTCTCCCTCCTCGCGTCCCGCCTCGGCATCGACCCGCAAGATATCACATCCCGGCACCGCATCGAAGAAAACTCCGGCGACCTGGTGCGCCTAACCCGCGGCCCACCCCGCTCCAGCCCGGAAATGCCCGAAATCCAAACCCCCTCGCACACAGACTTCGGCAGCATAACGGTGCTGATGAACTGGCTCGGCGGCCTGCAGGTTTGGAGTTCGTCCGCGCGCAAAGCGGGCCCGCTCGAGCCCGAGGGGGAGGGCGAGTGGTTGTGGGTGAAGCCCAGGAAGGGGTGCGCGATTGTCAATTTGGGGGATGCGATGGTGCGGTTTACGAATGGGGCGGTGTGCTCGGGACGGCATCGGGTTGTGCCTGCGCCGGGGGAGCAGGGCGTTTGGCCGAGGTATTCGGTTGTGTATTTTGTGAGGCCGGAGGATGGGTGTCGTCTGGGACGGTTGGAGGGGGAGGGAGTGCCGCCGCTGGCGGAGGGGGAGGTGCAGGAGGATTTGACGGCGAGGGAGTGGATTATGAAGCAGGCTAAGGGGTTGGGGACGCGGTTTACTGATAATTGAGACTGGTTTTGGAGGGATGTGAGGGTTTCGTTTTTGGTTGCTTTCCGTAAATGCAGGGTATCATTTTCCGCGTGTCTATATGCCTTTTTCGCTTTCGGTGTATACCAACGAACAATGCCTTTCCTTTCCAGAAACCCTCCATAGTCTAACCAACAACACCCCTTCCCACCGTCTCCCCTCCCGACCTGAGCACAACCCCACTCCCCGCCTCAACAGCCACCCCATCCTCCACCGCCACCTTAACCCTGACAAACTGCCCCGGCATAACAACCCTCGGCTTCTTCTTAGTGACCTCCCCACCCTTCCTCTCCCTCAACTCGAACAGTCCCGCAATCCTACCAGGAACATGCAACCTGCCCACATGCACATCGACACCACTCGGCAAAAGGGTGCCGATAGCATCAATCTGCGCTTCGAACTCCTTCACGACCGGCACAGGCTTCGATGCCGAGCAGAGCGTATCTCCCGCTTTGAGGTTGCGCTCGAGAGATTCCATGTCGCCGCTGTCGAGGTGGAGAGTGGCCAGTTGGCCTGCCACGGCGTAGTCGCGGGGTTCGTTGGAGACGTCGACGCTTTTCACGAGGGCTTTTTCGCCGCGCGGTTGGACGGTGATGTTGTCGCCTGCTTGTACGTGGCCGCTCGCCAAGCGTCCGGAGACGGAGAAGGGGTTCTGCACGCCGCCGCGGAATATGTCGGTGATTTGCATACGGAGGGGACCTTTGACGCGCTCGCTTGAGGTGTGGACGGTGGCGGCCATGGATTCGAGTGCGGATGTCAGTGTGTCGCAAGACTCGGAGACCCAAGCTGCGTTGCTGCTTGAAGGTGGTTTGGCCACGTTGTCGCCGCTGAGACCTGAGCAGGGCACCACTTTGATTTGCTCGTCATCGAAACCAGTCTCGGCTAGGAGTTTCTTCACTTGGCCGCTGACTTGCTCGAAAACGTTCCTGTCCCACTCAGGCGTCGTGCCGTCCATCTTGTTGACGGCGACGATCATCCTCTCCAGCCCAACTGCTTTCGCCAGCAGAACGTGCTCTTTCGTCTGACCTTTGAGGCCACTCTCGAGTTGATTGGCGTCCACAACAAGGACACCCAAGTCAGCCATCGCAGCACCTCCGATCATGTTCGGCACGAAATCTCTGTGCCCTGGGGCGTCGAGAATTGCGAAATCCGCGTTCTCGGTTGAAAAGAAGTGCTGAGCAATGTCTACCGTGACACCACGCTCGCGCTCGTCCGAACTCGTGTCCATAACCCACGCGAGAGCAAAAGAGCCCTTGCCCTTCTCAGCAGCCTCTTTGCGGCACTTGTCGATATCTCGCTGTGGCACGGCGCCGGTGTCGAGGAGTAGACGGCCCATGAGGGTGGATTTTCCGTGGTCGACGTGGCCGATGACGACGAAAGCGGCGGATGGTTTGAGGGATGGGGCGGCTTCTTCCCATAGCTTGGGGACGTCGAGGTTCTTGGACTTGATTTTGGGTTGGACAGGCGCTGGTGGAGTGGCGTTCAGGTTGAGGTTCTCGGTCTTCTTTTGTAGGTTGTTGACGGCCTTGCCTGATTTTGGTGTAGAGGTGCCGGAACTGCCGGGGGCTTGTGGTAGATAATTAGCAGGTGCTTTCTCTATTTACTCAAGCCTTTGCTTCCACTTTGCGCGCGGGAGACAACATCGTCCGGGGAAGGGTTCTGGAAAGCGTCTGTTTTCGTGGCTGATCCAAGCATGTCCTGGAGGGTCATGGGCTTATTGGGATTTCCAGTGATGGGACAGGTAGATATAGCTCGACCGAAAGCTGTGGGAGGAGCTCTTAAATCTGGCAATTGCTCTTGTTCCTCCTCCGGTTCAGGCTCCGGCTCTGCAGGCGGTGGTGTCGACTCTCTTCTCTTTCTTGAAATGTACTTTCGAGGCTCCGGCACAGGCGCAGATGGAGTATCCTGTTTCTGTCCCGTCGACTTCCCCAGCGTCAAACGATCCAACGCACTCGCCGTCTTCTTCGCCTCCGCCTCGGTAGACTGCGCAGGTGCTTGCCTCGCCGCCTCTGCCTTCTTCCTACGCTCTTCCGCAAGTTTCGCCAATTTACTCGAGCCGCCCAGCAGCTTCGGCGCGGGCCTTTGAGGTTGCGAAGGCACCAGATCTCCAGTCATGTGGGCCGGCACGTCGCTCCAGGAAACGTTGGCGAACCAGCCTCCAGGCGGTGTTTGGGAGATGTCACGAGGCGGGCGACATTCTTTCTCGCAACAAGTCAGTCGAAGCTGCTTGCGCCAGCCGTAGCCCACCTCAAGACCCCTCCCCAGAGCTCCAGAGGTCCAGCTGTGGAAGCAAAAACTGGAAAATGGAAAAGAGTAACTCACCTCCAGCTTTCTCGGCGCTCTTCTCCTGCGCTTGGTCGAATTTGCTCTTTGGCTTCTCCTTGGGTGTCGATTTTGCCGACGGTGTTTTGGGTTGCTTTGCGTTTTTCAAGTAGCTCACGCTTTTGCCCACGTCCCAGAAGTAGTGCCAGAGGGCATCTTCAATTTCCTTGTTGGCTACTTGCACGCCGGCTTCGTCCAGCTCTGCACGCACGACTGGCGTCAGGGTGGAGAAGTTGTGTCTATCCTCTTCGGTCAAGCCGTCATCGCCTGTGTTCTCATATTCCTCTTCGTCGCCCGAGTAGATGTCGTCGTCGTCGTAGTCGATGTCCTTGACTCGTTTGTGGCCGGACATGGTGGGTAGATGTGTAATAGAGATCTGCGGGAAAGACAGAAGGCTCAAAAGCACTTGGAGACTCAAGAACAGTATGAAGTGCAGAAGGAACACTTTTTGTCAAAAAACAAAAAGTCAACAGAAGTAGTTTGTCGAGCCAACAACGACTCACACAAAGTCGGTCACGTCAGAGAAGGCAGATCGGCGGGGCAAGCACACATCCCACCATGCTAAAGTGGAGACAAATTACTGAAGGTACTGACCTTATCTTCACCTAACTTCTCTTTCTTCAATGTGAGACTGTTCTCATTTTCCTGCCCTCAAATGTCTCTATCGGATAAATAACGAGATATCTGTCCGGCCGGGTAAAAGAAATGAGCACAATGTTGCAATCTCTTTTACATGTACCACGCATGTGATTCAGCCTTCTGAACACAGATGGACAGATCATAGTGTCCTGTAGGAAAAACGCAGTCACTAAGGCATGTCAATCTGTCAAAATGCAGATGATATACGATAGACTATCTTCCACAATAAAACGATTGCTCTCCAACGCAAAATCGGAACGCCACTTGGCTTCTTCGTTCTCCACTGCAAGAAACGAGACAAATCTCACAAATCGAATAGAAACTCAAACGAAAGAAAGTAAGGGAAGAATGGTATTTGAAACATACAGATATCTCCATCATCATCAAGCTCTCCCAAAGCAACAATAACAACATTCATAGGACATCCCAATATACGTGATCTCGCGACGAAACCAAAAAAAATGAAAAAACACCAACAACCCTCAAAATCACAACCCAACCAATCCCACCAAACCAACAACAGCCATCAAGTCCAAACCCTCCAAACCGACCTTTCCAGCACCCGAAAACGGCACATCAGTAGGCGCCTGAGTAGCCCCGCTACCCGACGGCCCAGCGCCAGTCCCCACTACAGTCGATGCAGTGCCATTGCCATACGGCGTCACCTCCAGGCTGGCGGTATTCAGCGGCGGCGAAACGGTGGTCGTCGGGTGCGAGGAATTGTCACGAGTGGCGGTGACAGTCTGAACGACGCGATTGACAGTGCGCGTCAGAGTCCATGTGGTAGAGCGGACGTCATCAGGAGAAGAATCGTAGGCTTCCTGCGGCTGGGCGGACGCCACAGCGAGGAAGAGCGTCGTTGCCACGACTGAGAGGCGCATGGTGTTCTGGACTTTCGAGAAGGAACGCAATAGGGTTGATTTGATTGTTGAGGCTCGGTTCCGGGTTCTTGGGATGCTTTGATGTGCGGTGACGGAGATTGGAATGCGGGATGTGGCGATTCCGGAGTTGATGTTTACTGTTGACGATGTGGAATTGGGAGTCGAACGATTTGGAAAATGGGCGATTGCTGCGTTACGAGAGTTGGCGGCGCGAATGAAGAGACACTGGTGCTGTTCGTCGCTCAGATGAAACGCCAAGCGTCTGAGACTGTGTTTGTTGAAGAAGCGAGTCGATCGCGTAACAAGGTGAGTCGGATAGTATGGGGTATAGTATGTTTGGGTCTGCGAAAGACTTCCAGTAAAGAGCGTGTGCGGTTTGGTTGAACCGGCGGTAAAGACAGTGAGTCGATGTTGGTCAAAACGATCGTCGAGTTGCTTGTCCAGCAGCAGTTGGCAAATGGGCGACAGTGGTTGTTGATAAAGAGCGTGAGTGTGGTTATCCCGGATAGCGCAACGAAGAAAAAAGAGAAGAAAAAAGAAGCTCGCCCAGCGAAATGTCAGGCTTTCGGGTATATAAGCATGGTACTCACTCATCACTCGCTGTATACACTGGTACACGAGACACGCCCCCCTCCGAAGGTTGGGACGGCAGCAGAGCCCAAGCCCGACCAACTAGCCGAAGCGCGTTTAATGTCGCTTTGCCAATTGATTGCCTGACTAAACCCAACCGGTGCGCTGGTATAGATTGACATCGCATTGACTGCGCCATCGCGAGCCAATGGGCGTTCGATCGCATGCGCGGGAACTTGAAATTTCCACGAAAACCACAACAGACTGTGCCACCGCCGCAATACAGATCGGTCACACCACCTCCTCTTTCTCTTCGCTTCTTCCCCCCATTGCAACCGTTCGGTTTACCTAGCCGCCCAAAACGCATGGTTGCTCAGGGCTGGAATGTCTCACTAACAACCACTGACTAGCAAGTTAGAGAGTGACAGAGCACGGACTGGTTTGTCTGTCTGGCCTTGTTACTCTCAAGGCCGTGAAGCAAACTTGTATGGTATTTTCGACAATACCATGGAAAAAATCGTTGCGCGCCTTGTTGGGGAAACAATCAAGTCGTCCCATGGGACCGAAGAGCACTGAGTTTTTTTCATGTATCTTTTCTTCCTTCTGTTGACTTGGCAGGCAAGAGTTTTCACTCCTCGGCAGCGAGCGTGCCGATGGGCCAAACATTCTTCTTCGCCTCTTGCGCTGGCCTTTTCATGATACGTTTGAAAATCGAGTCGTTAGATTCTGCGCATATGAGCAAGTAAATGAACCTGGAAACCCTTCTTCGTCGCGTGATCCTCTTGCATTTAAATTGGGTGAAACGGTTCCTGCATTAGCGCTCGGTTGGCTTGGTGCGCCCAAGCGTGGCGTCTTTCTTCTCCCTTTTCCTCCTCTTTCCCCGCGGTCTTTTCTCCTCACTTTTACTCGTGCACGACCGGGGGAGATGATTATCATTGGTTCTCCCTACAACAACGTGGCTGGCATGGTGAGCACGGTCTACGTTCGTTGATCTCGCTTTCATCGAAGAAATTGTCGCGTGCGGGCATGGTATGTGATTTCAGAGGGTCAAAGGTCGCCGTCCTTCCTATTCAGTCGACATCAATTTCGCGTTTCAATGTGTAATTTTGTCTCTTAGCCCTAAGTCTACGATGACATCCTAAACATTCTCTCCATAATCCGCATAGCTCGGTGGCTGAATCGTCACCGGCACCGTGAACTCATACTCATCCCTCGGTTTCGGCAACGACTCGACAACCTCCCGCGTTCCCTTCAACTCAAAGGTGAATGAAATGCGCTCGTCAACATCGAGCGCGAGCTTATACTTGCCAGGGTAAATGACCATATCGCCGTTCTCGTCCGCGCGTGCCAACGAGCCCAGCGTCAACGGCAGATCGAGAGTCTGCGAGCCGCGAACCGCGACATCGTGCAAGCGGGCGTAGGAGACGAGACGTTTGTTGGGTCGTGGAGCGGGGCCGGCGTTCTTGCTCGACAGGAAGAGGAGGCCGACGTAGTCACTGACGCGACGGCCGGTGTTCTTCACGCGCGCTTGGATGGTGGCGAAGGGGAATGTGTCTGGGAGGATGGTGGCGGAGTTGGAAGTGGAGCGGGCTTGTTTGACGAGCTCTTGGATGTTGTACCTCTTTTGCAGCTTTTGAGTCCATTTTGTTGAGAAGCTGGTGTAGTGCAAGCCGTAGCCGAAGGGAAGGACGGGTTTGCCGGAGTACCACTGGTATGTGCGGCCAGGGTAGGTATCGTTCGCTCGAAGGTTGATGTCGTAGATGCTAACTTCATCAGCATAAGAAGCTGGGTATTGAGTGATGGGCAGACGTCCGGCGATCGACTTCCTGCCCGTCAGAACGTCGAGTAGGGCAGTGCCACCTGCTTGGCTGGGATAGCCGGCCCAGATGAGAGCCTTGACGTTCTTGTTGCGAAGGATTGCAGAGTCGTCGACTTGTCCGCCACCGAACTGGAGCACAACGACAGACTTGCCGGTGTTGGCCAGCTCTCCAATGAGGGCAAGCTGATTGCCAGGCCATTCGAGTGTGGTTCTGTCTCTAGTCTCCCGCTCAAGAGAGTTGTCAAGTCCTCCAGCGTAGATGACAAGATCGGCGTCTTCCGCGGCAGAAACGGCAGCGTCAAAACCGTCCGTACTGTTCGTCGCAATACCCGTGCCCTCCTCATAGGTGACGTCCCAAACGCCATATCCGTCAAATGCTTCCAGCAAGCTGACGATTTGTCTAGCTCTTCCAGAATACGCGCCCTGCATTTCTTCTGTCACATTGCCATACGGCCCAATGAGGGCAACCTTGCGTTTACGGCCATCGTCCACTGGCAGAAAGTCCTTGCTGTTCTTCAGAAGCGTAAGACCTGCGACGGCGGCCTCATACGCAAGAGCATCCGCCTCAGGAGTGCCCACATCATCCCAACCAATGCTTTCGTACTTGCCACCGTCGAAGAAACCGACAGTAAACAGTGCATGGTAGAGCCTGGTAAGCGCCTCGTCAACGCGAGCGACGGTGGTGGTATTTGCAGCCAACGACTCGTTCAGCGAAATGAAAGTCGAGCCACAGTCAAGATCGGTCCCGGCATTGAGAGAGACGGTAGCAGCGTCCTCGTAGTTTTCGGTGAAATTGTGCCAATCGTAAATATCGCCTACAGAACCGCAGTCTCCCACGACGTAGTGGTAGTCGGCTGTGAAGTTCCAGTGCTCCCGAAGAACTTCTTCGAGCAAGTACTCGCTAGCACACGACGGGATGCCCAGAACAGAGTTGTAAGCGCACATGACACTTCCGACGTGAGCCTCCTGGATACAGGTCTTGAAAGGGGCCAGGTAATAGTCGGCAAGATCCTGCTGCGTGGGATTGTAGTTGTTGCCGTACCTGCCAGTCTCGAGATCGTAGACAGCGTAGTGCTTGCAAGTAGCGATGATTTGTTTGTTGTCAAGGTCGTCACCCTGCATGGCCGGCACGAAGTTGCGAATGTAGTTCTGAACATGCAGCACGTCCTCACCAGGCGTCTCTTGGCCTCGTCCCCAGCGAGGATCACGCATGTTGTTCATGTTCGGAGCCCAATAGTCGAAGCCGGCGTATCCGTTGTTGCCAAAGGCTCTGCCCTCGCGTCCAATGACTTGACCAATAGCTTTGATGAGCTCGTCGTCGAATGCAGCGGCGTAGTGAATCGGAGAAGGGAAGCTGGTGGCATAGCTGAAATTGTACGGTGAGGGAGTAAATTGCACACCCGGTGCTGAGCCAACGCCGTGAGTAGCTTCGCTCCACCATTCGTAAGACGGCAGACCGATCCTTCGCGATCCAGCAGAAGCGTCGACAAGGTTGTGAATCTTCTCATCCAAAGTCAATTCGTTCACCAGGGAAGCTACACGCTCAGATATGCTCAGTGAGGTGTCACAGACATCTCTGGAGCACAGTGGACTCGTTTGACAAGCAGGCGTGAAGAGGTCCGCCCCAATTGTTGCGTTGCCCTGTGGATTGTTGATCTCGAGAAGAGTCATACTAACCGAACAATTAGCGACATGTTCACCAATCAAAACGAACAAACTTACAGATAGGTAGCACCACACTTGCTCTCCGGCTCCGTCTGACAAGGATTGCAACGATCCTCATCAATCTCATTCGCGTTTTCGAAATTCGGCTGATTCCCACAGAAGCATTGCGTCCCGAAATTAATCCCACCGTACGCATAACCCCTCTCGCCGCACCAACTCGCACAAAATGAGGGTGTCATGGCGATGGTACTCAGCTTGGCAGCCGACAAGATACTGACACTGCTATCATTGTAGCAGCCCAGGTTGGTGAAGTCAGCTTCGAATGCTGCGGAGGATGAGTTGGAGCATTGAAAGGTTCCATCGTTCTGCGCCAGGGCGAGAGGTGCCAGAAGAAGCGTGAGAACCCTCTGGAGGCGCTCCGGGAACGCCATGGTAGTTAGTCTTGAGCAATGTGTAGGTCTGTTTAGAGCCAGCCCTGACGGGTAGAGGGAGCCTTGTCGGTTGTTCCTGCATGGTGACTTAGGGCTAGGGCACCTTTATACTGTCCACACTATACAGCTCATGTGTGAGATGTAGCATTTTGCCGGCATCCCGGTTTGTTCGACTCCTCATTTTCGATGGCGCTAAGGCACACGACCTGCAAGCTGGAAAGTGTAAGAACGCGAATTTGGGCGATCCCACATAACAAGAGGGAGAGAGCTGTGAGGTTGTCGTCATCCAGAAGAACCTTTAGCTAACACATGCAACATGGCACACATGATGCGTCAGAGCGAGATCAGGCTGAACGGATTCAGAGCTCATCCAGGCAGACAATAGAGTGATGTTCAGATCAAAGTAACAATTCACTCCCAAAAAGTGAATTCCCCCGCACTCAGACCCAATTTTTGTTGATCTCCACCGTCGATCGTGCGGCAAGCTTGCAATTTGCCTATATCCGGACCAACCTCACTTGTCCTTTCCGCAAGAGAGCACGACTGGCAACAGCCACTTTATCTGTTTTGAAGCAACGAACAGGCTCACATCTGTTTCTAAGACAAGGTGATGGGCATGTAAGGTTATATCATAAAGTGGAGAATTCAGCCCGACATATCGAAATCAGGCCATTCCGCTTATTTGGTCGACAGTCTGGGTTGATAAACAGTGAACCAGTAACTCTTCAACGCCGTCCCTTGAGGCCCCGCCAGACTCCAACATACCACGAATGTTCGTAAAGTCATATCAAAGCATAAACGCTACCAACTACCTGTCCCAGCCGATCCTTTCCAAATTTCGAATAGGCGGAAGCTGCAAGGCCATGGTCATCGCAAAATCCTGCAACTCCCGAGCCTTCTGAGTCTTCCCTTGGATGTTATACGCTTGAACGAGCCTCGACATACTCTCGAGAATTTCCTGGTGGTCCTCTCCCAGCAACCTGGTTCTCGACTCCATGACCTCCATGTGCAGCTTCTCGGCTTCTTCCCACCGACCTTGATAGCTGTACGTATTCGCCAGATCGGTCTTGCATCGAAGAGTGTTGATATTGTCTTTGCCGAACGTTTCAGCTCTCCGCTGAGCTAAAAGAGACAGTATCCCTTCTGCCTCTTTCCACTGCGCTTGTTGTTCGTAGGTCGCAGCGAGGTCAGCCATTGCCGCCATGGTAGCCGTGTGTGTTTCCCCAAGCGCTTTCGTTCGTCCAGCTATGACCAGCTTTTCGAGTTCTGTTACTTCTGGCCACTTCCCTTGGCTCTTACACGCCGAAGCCACGTTACCCATGCTGTTGAGGGTTGAGATGTGCTCGGGGCCGTAGAGGTCTCGCTTGATCTCTACGATCTCCCTTTCTTGATCTTCGCACTCTTTCCACATCTTTTGCGATCTATAGCACGAGGCCAGGTCCGCGAGGCTTTCCATCGTAGCATCTTGATCTTTACCAAGCACTTTCGCTCTGCTCTTGGCAACCTCTCGCCTCAGTTCCAACTTTTGTCCCATGCATTGTGGTTCCATAGAACCTCGGCGAAGTGCGACTTGCGGCTCAGTGTGGCTTCGTGATTGGGGCCAAGACCAGCGGAAAAGTCTTCAAGCACTTTCTCTTCAATGTGTTCGACGTCTTTGTATCGTCCCTGCTGCTCCAGTCTTGAAGAGAGTCTAGTCACGTTGATCAATGTCTTGGGATGCCATCCACGAAGAGTCTTGGTCTTTCGTTCCAAGAGATCAGGATCAAGTTGTTCCGCCTCTAGCCATCGTCCCTGGAGCCAATAGATCTCAGCAATGTTGTCCATACAGCCCAAAGTGACGAGGCTCTCGGGTCCATGAATCTTGATCCATGCTTTTCTTGCCGAAGAGTAAAGAGTCTCAGCGGAGCAAAGGTCGCCTTGAAGCAATGTGTAAAGTGCAGCTTTGTCCAAAGTAGTCGTAAGCACCTTGAGCTTGTCGTTGTCCTTGGGCTTCAGGTCGTGCATGCACATGGCATGTGGAAAAATCGCGCGGCAAATCATCCAATTTGCATATTCAGGTTCTGGAAAATTCGAAGCCAGCCGGCTAATGGCTTTATTGGTCCAAAATTCGAGTTGGTCAGTTGAGAAAAGCCACATCCGCGTGGCATCTTGTATCAGGCTGTGCATCGCAAAGGCTTCAGCAGATCTTGTAGGTGAGACAAAGGAATAGCCTCGTGAGAGGCTGAGATCATCTCCAAAGTCCTCGTCAAAGCCCTCCAAACGTCCACCCGAACCGCTGAGCGTGGAATCGCTTTCGAGTTTGTTCGGTGAATTCACATCGTCGTCCTTGCCGCCTCCAATCATCAATGAGTCCTGGATCGAGTGGCCGTCAAAAAAGCACATCAGAGAAAGTAGATCCGCAGCAGATGGCCTGATTGCCCTAATGTGGCCGAAGGAGATTTGCCATGTGGCGAGCACCGAATTGACTGCAGCTTGATCTCTCCTCAAATCTAGCTCGTCTCGAAGGAGTTGAGATCGCGTCTTATGAGCTCTTGTTCCATGCGCTCCAGATACTTTTGAATTGACAATCTCGGAAGTCTTTTCTAGATGAATGATGCTGCCTGTGTCAAAGCAAGAGGTAAATTGCCGAGGTTACGTACGAGAGCCGCAAGATCTTCACGGCCGCCTTCAGAACCAAGCCTTGACTGCAGCAAAGATATTGCGCTGCTATCATCCATTGGTCCCACCCAAATCGTGTTTTTCTGGTCGACCACTGGCGAAGCTGCATTCGCGCTTCGCGTAGTCACAAGTATAGATCCATGTGGACAACAAGGCAGGTAGTCAATGCGTCTTTTGGGACACTGTCCTGTTTTCTGTGCGTCGCTGGTCGCAGGAAAAGGTGATTCGAGCAAGAAACCTGTATTGTCTGCTCCGTCTAAAATTAGGATTCATTTGTTGTCAGCAGTCCGATTAAGAAGCCACCTTTGCAAAAGCTGAAAGATGTTGGCTTTCGGCTCGTCGCGACCTTTAACCCTCAGATCGTCGAGGATGTAGCGTATGCTCGTTTCGAAACGGAAAAGACTACTCGCGTGTATCCATAGCACCCATGTCGACGGCGACGCTTCCCTCATTCTGTAAGCATACTCTATGGCAAGCTGCGATTTCCTGTCGTAATCTTAGCGGCCGAGCATTTTTTAGTGAAGGGTCTCGACAACTGTACCCAATTCCGCCCAGCCCACAAAGCGCCACTCTCGCAGCAGGCATGCTCATTTTGCTGTGAAGCTCTTCCATCAATTGAACCCGATCGACGAAATCTGGATCGCGGCAAAACGGCACAGTAGAAAAAGGGCTCGGTGGCGTTTCCGGTCGTTCTGCGTGGAGGCCCTGTCAGTTGGCGTTGAGATATAGGGACGGATTCTTCCCATACCAAGAGGAAGATAAGTTGAATAAACATTCCCGGGGTGTACATTGGAGAAGCCGTCAATGCGCACATCCTGATAGCGATTTCCAGAACCGTACGTATCGGACTCCATAGCGTAACAACGGTGCCGCAGCAGATACGGCCACTTTCATATGAGGGTGTTACCTTCAGCGTCGAAGACAAGAATGTCGTCGACTGTTGTCAGACTCGAAGTTGCCGCGAGGCTGAGAATCAGCTGGAGGGGTATTCTTCTATGTAGTACAAGTCACATGCAGGCAACCGTTCCGGCGCTTAGACATGCAAGTATGGGACCATGCAGCCACAGGCAGAGGCGAGGCGTCGAGAATCGCAAGCCGTGCACACTCCAGACCATCAGGCGCAGTAAAACGAAAGGAAGCAAACCGATCTGCAGATCCTGTTAGCTTAGCATGCACTACTTGAATCGCGATTGTACCGATAGAAAATATCAAAGCCTGGCATCGATGTTTCAGGTGACAGGACCGATGTCAGGGACTTCTGGCGAGTCGTTGTCCCTCCAGGCTACCATTCCTCGATACAATCAAGGCACTTCGACCTGTAACACCATCAGTAAACTCCCAACCATCCACCATCAATCAGGACCACAAACCCCAGCATCGACATCAGAATGATGCAAAAAAAAAAAAAAAAAAGAAAAAAAGAAAAAAAAAACCCCTCGCAAAAGGTCTCTACCCAGCCCAAATTCTCTTCACATCGTAGCTTCTCGACATACATGGCGGCGTGCACTGTTGTACCTACCAAGTACTTCCAGGTCAGCGGGATGCAGGAAACTCTTCAGTGAGGTCTTGTTGAAGATAATTCGAAGTGATGTTAGTTTTCGTTCCCCTAAATACTCAAGTCATCGAATTCATCATATTCATCAAAGGGAGAAAGAAGAAAGAGACCAGTCAAGAATTGAATCAATACCTCTCTTCATCATCAATCTTACACCTACAAACACGCCCCATCAATCAACCCACGCCACCACTCCAACAACCAACAAACCCATACCATCGTGGCAATGTTGAAGATGATGATAATGTCCGTTCTCGCTTCTCCTCGTGTAATATTCTTCCGTGCAGAGAAGGCAGACCAAGCTGAAAAAGAGCAAGAAAAAAAGGAAATACAAATTGAAACTCCAAACACCGTCGCTAACCACATCTAAAAAAAAAAGAAAGAAAGACAAAAAAGCAAGAGTACCCGAGTAACCACAAGTCCTCGGTGTCGACAGCCGTTTACCTCCCGCTCGTAGCGCGGAGTCGTGTTGAAATCTCAATCAACCAAACAGACCACCGAAAAAAA